>VZSC01000280.1:14436-53730 GCA_013398225.1 Steatornis caripensis | reverse complement strand
GTTGTGGAGTCTCCTTCTCTGGAGATATTCAAAACCCGCCTGGACACGTTCCTGTGCAACCTGCTCTAGGCTAACCTGCTCTAGCAGGGGGGTTGCACTAGGTGATCACTAGAGGTCCCTTCCAACCCCTACCATTCTATCATTCTATGACTTCAAATTTCAATCTAGAGCCCCTGGAAAAGCTTTTATATCTGACTTCTAGGTCCCCTGTTATCTAATCATCTGTCCTTTGAACATAAATAAAAAGAATAGCAGAGAATTTATCAAAATGGAAAACAGTGTCTTCTGACCATAATGAAGACAAGAATGGATATTTATATATGGTAAGTTTTAAGTATCAACACTTATTTTTTTTTGTCTGCAGTTGGATCAGGGGATTAACAGGAGAAGATACTATCTGGTTTAAAGTGTTGCAGCAAAATAAATACCTACCCTATAATATCAGGATAAAATAGCAATTACATAACAAATCTATTATTCATTGCTTTATTATTTGCTGTCTGACTGCATGCTGTTTGACAGTTTACTCCTTTTTTTTTTAATTTTTTTTTTTCTGCCCTTTGAACTGGACTGCTTTTGCTGGCTTGGCAGTAAGCACTGTTTTCTCGCAGCACAGCCATTAAATCTCTCACCTGCGTGTCCTGTGCAGAGCTGCATTTGAGAGATAAGGTTGGTCTCTCTCACAGCAGTGAGCATTGGTATTCCAGGCTCTTCTTTCAAGGGCATTTTGCTGTGATGAAGCGTCTCAAATGACAAGGAAAACATACAGGCATGTTAAATACCCTTGCTAGTCTGAGACAAGTGAGGGTAAATGGAAATGATTTAAAAATAGATTTTGAAACTGCTAACTTTGTGGATAACTGTAAATCACATTTTTAGGCAGGAGTATTACAGGCCTATCCCAACCGGCATCATCCATTAAATAACGTCTAGTAGTGAAGACTACCTGTCCTGCCCAGCTTACACTTAAAATCCAGATAAAACACAAGGGCTCTGAGCCCTTCTGTGTGTGTGTGTTCTTGTATGTTCCTTGTCCAAGGTCACATAGATAGTTCTGTCAAGAATTGAATCCATCTCTTCAGTGTCTTGCTTCTGTGCTAGCCTATGAGCCCCTCCATCGTCCCAATGTGAACTGAGAAGGTGCCTGATGTTTCAGAATTACTTGCAGCTCTCGGAGCATTGGCCTGGCACCATGTGTGCGTTACATTCTCTTACAGAATCCATGTATGACCTAGTTTTAATTCTGTTTTCAAGTACTGTGGCAGTAAATATATGTAAGTGCATCACCTGTTTTGCAGTCTTTAATTTTATAAAAACAGTAGAATGACCAAAGATGATTAAAAAAAATATATCGATTAGAAATTTGCCTGGGAAATCCATTTTACATGTGCTCATTGACATTGCCATACATCTACACAGTAGGTAAGTATCACCATTCTTATCCTGCTTTTGAAGAAATTGAGGTGCAGTGGTAACGCTGTGTGTAGGATTCAGTTCAAGATCAACACAATTCAGCTTGTATGTATGCATTATATGTTTAAGTTTCTGTGGTAGTTGCTGGAAATCTAGTTAGCAATCAGTGGAGGTTAGAAAGCAATCTGACCCATCGTAAATCACACAGTAAGTGACTGGTTAGTAGAATCCCACTCTTGCGTCCATTGAGTGTATTGAACAAGAAGCATTCAGTTGGCCAAATAGAGGTCCTTAGTGCTAATTTAAATATCTTAAATAATATTTCAGGGCCTCTGGCTGGTTCAGAAGAGAAAGGTCTTCCAGAGGTCCTTTATCATGTTTGTCAATGCTGTGTCTTGGATGACCTAAGGCATCTCATATTGCACTAGCTATCCATGCTGAAGCAATGAAATTAAGTACCAAATCTGTCACCTATAATGGCAATGCGTATACTAGGATGTGGAAATCTGTTTAGTACTCTTAATTTAAAACTGAAACCTATGCAATTTATCTGTGATACTGTGTAGATAGCTTACGCTGTAGGGTTATTTGCAGTCTAAGTTTATTATTTTTTTCTGTTATCAGGGATTCGTGTGTGTTATATATTTTGTGGGTGGTCATCGGTTCACCAAATGAATGAAGGATGTCCTGACTTCTGAACTGTGGCAGATCATTTTATGAGAGAGGGTTCTGTAGTGTGGAACCATAACGGTTCTTATCCTTTGTGGGTCTGTCACAGGGAAGGATTTGTAACCATTTTCAGTAGACAGAAGACACATGCACTGCTTTCCACCCCCTCACGCCTCCCCGCAGATGCTTGGAAGCTAAGGGCAATGAATGATACTGCCACGTTTAAAAGTAATTGAACGATTCTGATTCAGAGTTGGAACTTGTATGTAGCTAAATGAGATAGCAAAATTATGTTGGCTAAATGACATAGTCATTTATTCAGTTCCTGCGATATTCTCACGTTATCGTATGTGGATATTGGAGTTGCTTGATATTATCTTTATTAAAGGAGGGAGAAATCCTTCATAATGCTCATGATTTGTTTTGTTTTCTGACCCTTGGACTCTCAGATTCTGAAATCTGTAAGTGTGACTAACAAAGTTATTACCTACAAAAAAGCAAAATATCACTTACAATACAGGCAAGGTACCTTACCAAAAATCAAGACCAGTGAAGTCATGGTTCAGCTAGGGATTTTCCAAGCTCTAGTTTCTGCATGTATGAGGAACTTACTGATGTAGGGTTATTCTAAGTTTAATTAAACTTCCATTTTCTTTTTTTTTTTCTGGCCAAAATTCTGTGTCTTGAAAAATCTTCAAACCGTAGGAATGATTATTTGTTATGAGAAGGGGTGAATCAGAGTCCTTTTTTGCCACGATTGTTGCCAATGTAGAATTTGTAGAAACTTTAGCTTGGGTGTTAAACTTATCTTGGAAAAATTGATGGGTTTATAGCTGTTAGTTCATTGTTCCTTATTCATTGTAAATATGAGGTACATTTTCTATCTAAAGTATGTTTTGTTTCGTGTATAATTCATCTATTTATCATCTTTGGGTGATTCAAAGATGCCCTAGATGCTCTATTGTTGATATTGCTGTGTTCCATAGCCTCTGAAAATTTATGAAGTTTTGATAGTAACTTAGAACCTAGGAAAGAGTAAGTCAGTGCAGGTAGGCTTCCGCTGGCTTAACACACTCTTGTTTCGCTGTGGACTCCGTTCTTGGAGAAGTTTGCTAATGGACATTAATGGGATCTTAGGCTTTTTCATGTATTATAAAGGATATACATCAAGAGTTAAAATCCTCATGACATTTTTAAAAGGGGAATGATTTAAGAGTAAAGTTAATGGCCATCCTGTTGGGAATTTAGAGATGGGATATTATTTCCAGGTAACAGCGAATTCATCTAGCATGCTGATGCTAGCTCATAGCATCAACTAATGTGGCTTATCCCATTTGCTTTCACATATACCTTAACTGCAGACGTCTCGCTCTGAATTGTGTCCTGAAAAGTGCCAGCCTTTCACCCTTCAATGTATTCAGAGCGTAAGCTGCAGCGTATCTATGGACGAGGATACTCCCCGCAGTTCCTAGTTCTTGGCTCAGATTCCCCGGTCTGATGTGTTGCTGGAGTGTTCCTCTGGCTGGATTTATCTGTAACCTCCATCCTTTTTGAGGGTAACCTACTTTAATACGAGCCAATGCTCGCTGTCAAGAAAAAAAATAATTATGCATATTGCATATTCTTTTTCCTTCTATGGCTGAGCTGAACCCTACTCAGTCTTCAGCATTCCACTTTCTTTTAAGGTCTTTATGAAAGACCTCTTTGAAGGAGTTAACTTTGCTCCTGAAGAATGTATCTGGTTAGCCTTTCTTATCTTCTGCTGCAGACAGAGAAACCTGAAGAACTGTCTTTTTTTCTGGGCTTTTTTTCAGGGCTGTCTTTTATGTTTCTAAATTTTTATGGGTTTTAAAATTATTTATCTTTTATAATTCTGTTTAAAAAATAGGATTACGCTTGTAAAAGTATGTTCTTAGTGACAGGTATATAAGGGAGCTTGGTTTAAATACTTTTGACTCGTGTAGTAGGTTGAACGAGATCGACAAAGATGCACATCATTAAAAACATTTGAGTCAGACACGATGTGAATCTATTTATGGTGTTCCACTCAAGTGCCAAAGGGTCACTGATGTAGGGTTTCTTTTTATCGTTCTGGATTTGTACAGTGCCTTAATATGATTTGCATCTGCAAGCAGAGCTGCTACAAAAATAATCCCTCTATTACTGGTAATAATGAGCACAAGCTTCATCCAGCGAGCAAAAATTGTCACATTTGCTTCTGAATTTAGCTGGCATTTTTGGTTACAATGTGGCTGATGTTACTGTGAGGTCCAGATGCAGTGAAGTTTCCCTAAGGCTAAATCAGTAGTAGTTTGTTTGCAAAAGGAGGGTCAAGATTTTGCGCAAGTTGTTTTAATGACTTGACAGTTGAACTTGAAGTCTTAGATCTGTGGTACTATTTATATGTATCAAGCTGAGACATAGCTATAACTGGTAACACGGTAGAGAAACAAAACTTCCACGCACAGTAGTAAGGGTTGTAGACAGACTGCATTATCCCAGGCACTGTGCAAATCCAGAATGCAGGATTGTCCCTGGCTGGAACAACATGACTTGTTTTCCTTCTGATTTTGGAAACTTTTCATCTTGTTGAAGGGGATTGCTGATTCAAGTATAAGATACGATCATCAAGTGTTAACCATCAGAGAGTCTAGTGATGCTACAGGATTGCATTGGTTCTTGTGAAGGAGTGATACCACCCACAGTTACATTTAATCAGTATTATTCTGAGTTCTGGAACCTGTTTGATGGCTATACCTGTAACTGTAAAAGCTTGGTGTTTTCATACTCAGCCTAGATATACAAGTGAGTGTCAACCGGTCTTAAATTCACTCCCCTGAAATATTCACACATAGTCAATAGTGCCCATTTAATTCCATGCATAATTGTTACTGTGAACAAAACCTGGAGTGAACTGAGAAACTTCAGAATGACTGTTCAAAACTCTCTACTTTCTCTCCATTCTCAGAATTAGCGGTCATGGTCTTAAGCCCAATGCAACATTGGTAGAGGACGGCAATAGAGTTATATACTTTTGGATACACTTAAATTAGCATTCCAGTTCAGGTTAATTTCTTCTGAAATGGTCTTCCACCTTCTGCGCTTTGGCTCACATTGCAGAGCTCTCTGCATGTGGGTTCCCTTCAGATGAACCTAAACCAGAGGATGCCTCCAGGACTGCTTCTACTGTGCTGCTGCTGGGTAGCAGTCAACAGGGCATACTAGAGTTAGCTAAAAAGAGCTAGCTTAAAATAATACCTGTTGAAAGAGGCATACTGTTGATGTCAGGTCCCCAGCACCAACTGTTTTACTTGGGGGGGAAAAAAAACCCAAACAACAAAAATCTGCTTGTATTGGTCAGTGTTAATATTCCTTACATTGTCTAGCCTTTAACTTTCAGGTGAAGCTTGAAGGTATATATGTGATCCACAAACCCACCAAGAGTGTGACTTTCCTGTGCGTGTTAGTACAAAAGCTGTGATTAGGAGCAGTTTGTGATCTGGAGAACCTGCTGAAAGAGTAGGTTCTTTGAGTATGATGAAGTGCATATGTGTCTATATCAATTTGCATTTATTACATACAATACTTTAAAATAAGCATGACATACGGCTTCATTTTTTCTTGGAAGTTTGGTGAATTGAACTGAGCGAGACCATCTAGAGCCAAAGTTAAGAATTTTTTTGAAAGAAGTTGAAATAATCTTTCTTCAAATTTGATTGAAAACCAAGTTTCCTGATCTGGAGAAAGCAGTCAATATTAATAAATTCTAAGTTATCCAATAACAATTTTTTTATTAACATTAGATGAGTCTAAGGAATTGTGGAGTGCCCTGAAAAAAAAGTCACATCGGGTTATGTCTTGATTTCAAACGAGAAGTGAGTAGTAACAAATAGAGTATGATGTATATTGAAAGACCTGAGTTAAAGTACTGAAACGCTCTGTAGAGTTCTTCTGTTAGGTAATATTTGTTTTAGAGAAGCAAAAACAACTAGGTTTTCTCTGTAAAGAGCTCACTAAAAAATACCCTAGTGAGCTAGAGTGATTTTTAAGGGGAAAAAATGGGTTATGCTTAGGAACAGGCTGGAAGAAACAAGAAATGAAAGTAATTGTCATCTCAGTAAGGTTTCCTTACTCAGAGTGGAAAAATTGCAATGACTCTGTTTTGAAAGGAGATGAATAGCAGTACAAGAATAATCATGAAGTGGAACAGGTCAGTTCACACATCATGTACCAGTTTTCATAAGAAAATTAAAGAGATGGGCTATTGAAATCCATAGGTGACAGTTTTAAAAATGAGAAAAAGGCAATAAATTATTGTGGAACTATCCAATGTAGCTGTGTATTGTAAGATCTTTTTTCCGTCGCTGCTACGAAACCACGCTCAGGGCAGGCATCGCTTTCACTTCCGATGCCTTTCTAGACCTTAGTGATCAGCATCGTTTAATTCTTGATCTTTTCCTTTTTCAAATGTTTGTTATGGTTTTTTTGTCCTGCTGGTCCATACTGCTAAAACTTTCATTAGGCTCAGATATACATGACTCGTCTTTGCTTTCAGTGTTTCCTTCCAGCTCTTTGATAACCACTTACTAACTTCTCAGTTTTCTGATGACATGATTTTTCCATTGCTGCCTGCTTAGAACTTCAATCCGGTATCTTTATGGCTTTTTTCTATGATATTACATGTATATGACATTCAAATATATAAATAAAAGTTCCTCTAAACAATTCAAACCTCAAATTCTTTCTAAAAAGTCTTTTCCTGTGGTTTCTGAAAAAAACTGACAGTGATAAGTGACTGGTGTACAAAACAATTGATTATCATGATAAACCATATTGATTCATTTGCTGCCTTGTACTGCCCCATCCATTTTGTGTTGATCGGTATAGTCTTGGTTTGTAAAATCTCTAGTGCTGAGATATGTTTCTGTCCCGGTTCTGGATCTCACAGTTTGTGATTACTGCTCAGGGGGCTACTATAAATGCAAGTTAAAAAGTGGGCAAATAATTCAGTAGAACTTTGAAAAGAATGTTCTGATAAGAGATCTCAGCTTTTCTGTATCAGCATCTAACCCTACTGCCAGCTCGCAGGGGTAGAGAGTGGATTTCTCAGCGGAGGTTTTTCTGCCATCGGCTAATCTGGGATTCCCTGCGCTTACCAAATTTACGGTGCTGGCAAAAGATTGGGATGGGAAGCCGGGTGGCTGGAGTGTAATCTGAAGCTGCTTCTGCTTTTAGGTGTCCGAATGCACAGTTTTGGTGCGAAGAACTTGATATGTTTTCCTCAGGTGCCTTCGTTTTCAGTTTCATTACAGGTATGGTAGTCTGTAGCCCAGACTGACCGTGGTTCAGCATACGTGTCTGAGAGAGAGAGTTTTAGACAACCTAGACACATCAGTAGCAAACTACGTGCAGCATCACAGAATGTGGTGCCAGCTGCAGTAACTGTTAATGAAAGTGGAGTAAGCAGCACAGTCTCTTGCATTGAGCTATGTGCTGCTGTTTTATATCAATAGTTGAATATTTTAATTCTGCCTGTTAATCTGACTTATCCATAAATGTCATCTCCAGCCCTGCAGCAATTAAAAGTAATGTATGGATCACAAGAATGAAACATTAGAGGAAAAATAATGGTGCAGGTCTGGGATAAAAGTCAACTTTAGAGGTCCCAAAGTTGTAGATATTTTATTTCTGTCATTAAAAAGTGACCTTGAAAAGAATAAACAGACCAGAGTCAGCAGGTGTAAAACTTCTTCACTTTACTTAAATCTATTTCTTTCAGTTGAATACTGTTACATTTGTGAAGGAGTAACCCTAAGGACAGATGGTGTAAAGGTTGCCTAGTGTAAAGTCCTAATTTCAAGGGAAATGTTCGTGTTCTGTTCTTTGAAGGGATATTGACTTCCAGATCACACACAGATGTGCCTCTGATCTTCCTGAAGGTGAGTCACGGTGCAACTTGTATGTCTAAGTACTGGGATCAAATTTGCAGTATGTTGATCAGCCGTGATGATGTGACTCGATGTTCTCTGATCTCCTGTGTGGGGTTATATCGCGTGCTTTATTAAAGGATTAGACTTAGAGCTATTAAAAGCAGAACGCTGAGGTTTCTGTCGGTTTTTTACTTGGTGGTGTTAGTGCTCTGCTGTGGATTTTAAAGTATAATAAAGTAACGAGCGTTACCCTGAGCCTAGTGCTTTAAATGCTGGGTTAATTTACACTCAGAGTGGAGCTTTCAGTGTCAGGCGATCTTTTTTGCCAACATAAGCACTCAGCTGAAACAACAGCTATGACTCAGTTGCCGGTGAATGCTGCTTGAATTGATTTAGTCCGAGTTCAGATTTAGCACATAATCATGTTCAATTTGATCCACTGTGCTGCCTAGAGATAAAAGGGTTGAAAAAATAGATTTAGCTTATGTCAGTCTTTGTGGTGATGTCATTGCCATGAGAGATGGAATAGCGCTGTTACTATGCTGTGCCTGCTCAGTGGGTAGGTGTACGGGGGAAAGGCAAGGAGCAACTCAGTGAAGTGCAAAGAGCTCGTGTCGGAGGCTTGCAGTTATTGTCAGCATTGAAACTGAATTTTGGACTGTTCAATTGCAATACTGAATTGAAGATTTTTATTTTTTTTCCTTCCAATCATTTGTTACTCTGAGGTTGCCTAACTCGGTGTACGAAAGGGGGGGATGCCAGCCTGTAGCATGGACTGTGATGTCTCCACTCTGGTTGCCTGTGGGGTTGATGTGGAGATTTTTGCCAACCAAGAGGTTAAGGTATGCACCTACAATTCTTTTGTTACAGATGCTTCTTAGAAAAGCCTTTGGGTAGTATGCATTTGTATGTAGCAATTCAGCATAAGGAGGCAGATGAGACTCTGCTGCAGTGGTAAAAGACATGCAATTAAACAAAAAAAAAAAATCTGTTAATTGGGGGAGAGAAATAGGGGAGAGAAATGTGCCTGCTTTTTACTGTGTTTTGATAAGCTGAAAGAATAGGCTGGTGTTTACTCTTTAATGATATAAGAAATGGGTTATATAACTGACATCTGTGCATATGCATGTTTCATATTCATAACAAATCATTGATTGTTAATTTTGTCGAGATATTTTTAGTCTACTGTCACTTTTTAGATCAGCCTTGCCATAAATGTTATTTATCAATGTTGATAATCTTCAGATATTTTTACTGAGTTGAACAGTAGCTGTTTCTTTTCTTCAGATCCAAACCATGTATACAAGTATAAATTTTTTGTGAAGGGTTAGAAGTTCATAGCAAGTATTTTGATGCATCTGCAATATAACAGAATACAAAAAGTTGTACATCTTGCTATCATGAATACCTCAAAACCAATGCTTAAATCAAAGGGTTGATATGCTGGGCTCAGTCTCTTAATTAGACAACTGCTGTAGCAAAATAATTGTGTAATTGCTTACTGTTGAAATCAATTAGCTTTTTCATTTATTCTCATATTACTGCAAGAAAATCACTGCAAATAAAGTTTGAAAGGGGAATTTTAAGTGCTTTTCACAGATCATCTGAAAGAGCTCATAGGCGTAATACAGTGATATTCAGCAGTTTATCTAAAAGACAAAGATACAGACAACACTAGTTTCTAATCTGCTCTGTTCTTAATACTAAAAGAATGGAATGGGGGAAAAGAATTTACAAATTGGAGGTCAAATTTTGAACCCCTGTTCTGTTTAATTCTGAGCCAAACATTGAAGCCAGTGAAATATCTGAAAATAAAACCACTTTCATTTGCAAGAGGTTATTATGATTTTTATTTCCCTGTTATTTGTTACCAGGTGATATGTATACTTTGTACAGATGCTTTTATGTTGCCAGCAAGAGATTCTTCTTAATTTAAAAAGCTTTTTCTTAACAGTTTAATACTGGATTTTGAGATGAAATGGGGAATAATTCAGAGCAATGGTTCACGTGAGCAGTCTTGCCTGCATTCGGACATGTTTCCTGTAGTGTTTTGAAGTAGTAAAATGTTTGTCTGCTTATTCTTTTTTTCTTTTTTACTTAAGATATTTAAAAAAAAATAGGAATTACACCTACATTAATACGGGCTCGTACCTGGAGCTACTGTGTTGAGTGTCTGGTCCACGTTCAACGTAAGACTGTGCAAGAAATTAAAGTGGTAGTGATCTGCTTGTATGCTTATTCATATGTCAGTGGCAATGAAAAAGCAAAATTTTGACATCCATAAAATCAGCAGAAAGCTTTCCATTGACTTGGGTCAGATTTAGATTAGCCTGATTGAAGCTGCAGCATCTGGAAAGTGTGGCCCAGGAACATGGGATAAAAGAGAACAAAAGGGTTACAGAGGCGTTACAGGAATTGTGATCCCTTTCATTTTACTTGGACTTTCTGTGCTTTGTTTGCTTTGGTTAAAACTGCCTTTTTTGGTTGGGGTTTTTTTTTCCTGATGTCCGAATTAAAATTCGGAGTGCAAAGACTTCGGGCATATTTACAACGGAGACTGCACTGCAGACTGCAGTGCAGCTTGGAAATGGTAAGTCTACTTTGAAGTTGTCTGGCTCAGATGCTAGCAGCAGTCTGTCCTCAGTGACCCACAGCTCACTGCAGACTCATTTTCACTCCGTTGTCAACAAACTCGGCTGTTGAGGCTGTGTGCGGCGCTGCCGCAGCTAGGCTGCTTCCAGTGCTCCAGCCTAGCTAGCTCTGCGCTGATCCCTGGTCTCTCTACACAGCGGGCCGCAGCATAGGCATCCTCTTCGTGAAAGTTTCGGCGCTACTGATATTTTGAAGGTGGAGAGATCTACTGCTCTTTGCTTGTGCTCAGGACAATTGAACCGAAAAAAAAAATGTTTTTTTGTCTGCAAAAGGGGTTCACTTCAAGATGGGGTTTTTTTTTTTGGTGACAGTATGGTCACTGTCAATATCAAAATGTTTGCTTACTTTGATAGCATGATGCGAACATCAAGCTTGAAGGTTAAAAAGGAAGGAAGCTGTTTCTGAGAAGAGATGGGTGTGGATGTTGAAGTTGAAAAGGCAAAAGCAAGCACAGAAATCCTGCTTTCTCCTCCTCCCCTGTTCTCCTGTGCACATCCCTCCACCCAGCACTTCTTCAGGTCAACTGGAAGGCACAAGTAGTATTGGAAACTGAAGTCAGGGCTATTGCCCTACGAGTTTTCTTCTGCTCTAGAGCTTTTAACATAGAGGAAACTTTTTTTGTAGGGAACATTCCTTCAGCGGTAGAACAGATACATTAAAGATTTCATGGTACATGTGGTACTTGATGAGATTTGTTAAAATGAGCTATTAGTCCTGTAGAAGTAGTTCTCTAATGTCAGCAAGGATTGTGTTTTAGGATATGCTTGCAGCATAGCTGCCTTTGTTCCAGTTTAGGGTTAGAACTGAAGTAAGCCTTTGGAGAAAGATGCTGGCTGTACTGAGGCATCGCTGTCCTGCTTGCAGCACGTGGGTTGGATGCTGCTGGGTGGCTAACTGCAGCTGGCAGGCTGAGGAGGGTGGACAGGAGCTGCCCTGTTTGCCAGGCCTGCAGAGGAAGAGCTTGGTGTGTTCTTGGGCTGTAGAGCCAAGAGCTCTTGCAGCAGGTGGCAGTGATGCCTCCTGAAGTTGTGACTCCTCCAGAGCAATGGCCATTCAGTGCTGGGATGTTCTTACAAAGAGGCTAAGGCGGCTGCTGGGCACAGGGCTTGGAGTGGAGTGAGCTGCTTATTTTATTGCTGCTTTTCTACCTATGACCTTATTCTGTAGGCATTATGCTCTTAGCATCTGGCAAACAGGCTCAGAAATACTTTTTTCATTTGGCCTCTGGAACAGGAGAGTGATTACTTAGTACTGAAGGCAAAGCTTTTTAGTTTCAACGTTTGGAGTGCCTCATCCTTTCAACAAACAGAGGCTTGTATGGATGCACTGAAACTGGCAGCTGGCCCACAGCATCGACACTCTTGGTTTACCATCCGTGAACCTATCCAACAGGCCTTTCGGTTTTGATCAGCTGCTGCTTTGAATTGTGTTTTATAATCCAAAAACTGGGTCAGCTAATCAAGATGCTACTAACTGTACAGTGCCTGTATATCAGGAATTGGGAAACGTGAGAAGACAACCATAGAAATCACGAAATGCAATTCTGCTTTGAAGTTCACCTGGATAATTAAAATTCTTCTTCTGGTGCCTCTAGATGATAATTTTATGTAATGATGTTTGTTATATAAGCAATTAGTTAATGAATATCTTGTTTATTTCTAATAGAGAAATTCCAGACATCACTGAAACAGTGGAAGAGAATTTAAACTTGTACATCTTACTCTAAGCAAGATATTCTTATATTATTAATCCTTCATGTTCTCTCTTCAGTTATGTTCACACGCACCATTCCACTAGGCAACAAGGTATGATTGGGACCACGAGGCACTACTGTAGCAGAGAATAAATACTAATGATCCAGGCTGATCGAATTTGTATTAGAAGACAGTAATGTAAAGTCACGTGGATAGGACCACTATGTTAATGCAGGGAAAAAACAATGTGGACGTGAGCCAGGCAGCAAACGGAAATAGTAGAAATAGTTTCACTGTTTTAACAGTATTGCTTTAGGGGATTAATCCCCATTGGAGCAGGATCTCTGTCAGTCTGTAAACTCATTATTCGGTTCAAATGCTCTGGTGAGCACACTGCTAATACTAGTTGTTTGGGATGGATGGTTTGGAGATCAGTCATTGCCCTCCAGTTGCCTTTGAGAGGTTTAGCAGTCTAACATCGTATCTAAACTTCTGGGGTCTAGAGGGCAAAAGCATACTAGGTTCTTGTGGTTTTTGCTCTCCGCTTCAATTCTCCATTCGTAAAAGCGGCTCATTCACAGAGATGTTCTGTGGTTTAAAGTTTAAGTGCTCTAAGATTAGAGTCAAGTGAAGAAAGCTGTAGAAAAAGGGAGTAGTATTGCTGCTGCTCTGGATACTGCCAGCTGCCCAATGGCAGAAATCATGACTTGGGAGAGTTTCAGAGTTTCTTTTTTCAAATTCTTCTCCTTCGCCACATGAGCTTGATTTGTGGGAAGAAGCTGTTGTGCAGTCATAAGACTCCTCAGATTGGCTTATGAGGAGGAAGCCAAACAGCAGCATGACTGCCAAAAATATCCCGATGGCTTGAAAGGACTGCTTTATAACTTCCCCTGTTAGTATTTTCTGTACCTGACAGTTCTTTCGATTTTGCAAATAATGCTGTGAAATCTTCAAGATCCAATAGTTCTGCTTGAGAAATGGATATGCCTGTCTTTTGATCTCTGCTTACTGTTTGTCTTCATTTAGAGCAAGTAACAAAGAGAAAGAATGAAAAACACTTTGCTTTCTTGCTCATTTACTCTGTATTAAGGCTTTTAAAATAGGACTGTTTGGTTTGGAGAGAAAAGTGCAACCTCTTTTTCTGCAGTGTTCAAAAAGCTGTAATATCGATATGACTGATGTAAAATAAGGGAGTTAGAAAGATAAATGATGTCATCTTAGTTTTAAGAGGTTTGTAATCTATTTTTTAATATAAAGCACTAGTTGCTATGTTGTAAATAAGAAAAAATTTCAAAAGCAACAGAAATATTTAGTGCCTAAATAAGCAGGGAGATGTCCAGAGAGACACTTTCCACTTTTAACATAATGGTAGCTCTGTTCTCTCTGTTCTTCAAAAGGTCCCAGTAGCTGTAGTGCTGTTTCCCACACACTGACCCTACTGTATGGCTTCAGTGTCAGTGCTTGGAGACTGAGCCAGCAGACCTGGGGCTCATGCACCCAGTGCTACTGCAGACTGAGGCGTTGGTGGTAATCCGTGTTACAGAAATAGTTTGGGCTTTGCCTTTGTCCTTCTAACAGCCCCGGTGTGAAGGCAATTGAACTCTTCAAGAAGTTTCCAAAGAAGTGGTACAATGGTAAGACTTCTGAGGGTTGTGGTGTGCCCTTTAGCCTTACCTTCAATTACTTGTACTTGCTTTTTTCTTGACTCAGAAGAAGGAAATGCTGCTATTTCACTGAGGGTCAGTGGCAGCTGCAGGTGCTTATGCACCTGTGAATATGGCATGCTTTGTTTCTCATTCTTCACCCTGTTAATACATAGAGCAAACAGCAGAACAAGCCAGAGGTTTTTGTATTCTTTTTGAACCTCCTTTCTGTTGGAAGTCATGTGAAGATATTTCCTTTTCATAAGGATAACTAGACAATGAGCAATTTGTGTCTAAAGAAAACAACAGCTAGAAGGTGGAACATTAATGCAAGGCAGGTAATGAGGTATGATGGACCTTGCAATTATACTGACAAATGGCCCAACCAGTGTGAGGAACAATGATGTGATGATGATTTTCTGTAGCAGATTTGAAGAATTAATCAGTACAGCTATAGATTGAGGTACTTTTAATACAGATGCAAGTGAGATACTGATTTTTCATTGAATAATGACTTTGCTTAGAATTCCTGGAAGAACCTCAAGAGGTGAAGTACACAAAGTCTTTCTGGTTTTGTGTAAAGTTTTTCAAGGGCACATTGTTCTCAGATCTATAGTGATCTACTCTCATTCTTCTCTGAAGGTACTGTATATGTGCACTGTTTTGTTTCAAGCTCTACTGATACCGTTTGCTGCTTCTTAGCCTGATCTAAGTTTTGATGTTGAGAGAAGTTGCAGATTTTGAGGCAGAGGTGTCACCAACCTTGGTGCATGGATCTCTCTAATAAATTTGCTTGCACATAGGCTAATGGATATGCTTTACGGTTGAATGGTTCTTTAATATTTTCTTGGGGTGATTCTACAAAAGATGTTAAATAATCTGCTTAGTTTTGATCGTTCTTGTGCTGAACAGCTTATTTGCTTTGGAAGATATTATCTAATTGTATGCTAGAATGCAAACAACCATGGCAGTGTGGTCTTGAGCAATGAATTCTTCCTTGGCGAAGAGATGCTGAACAGGAAGAGTGCCACAGTTTATCAAACACTAGGCTAACACGCAAGCTGCCAAGGTCCAGAAACCAACCAAGCTTAGCCCCTAGTCAGTGCTCAGCTGCTGCAGGATTTTGTGTTTTCCATCTACATATTTATAGTGGTGCCAGGACTCTGTGCACGGACTTTTCCTGAAAATTTCCCCCATTCATATGGCTGAGTGTCAATAAGGACTATCTCCTTCTAACTGCCAACAGAATTAAAATTTTCCCCACAGGAGATTTCTGAGAGTGTACTGTCTAACCCTCCTTGAAGTAACTGTATTTGTTGACATCCTAGTGTTGAGTCTTGGCTTTGTGGTCTGGTGTAGATCATACAGATGAGCCTCAATTGCTGCTCGCTTGAGGCACGACAGCTTAGCTGCCCTCTGCACTAGCTGCAGTATGGGATATTATACATTTTATTTTTTCTGGCCAAATAGTAAACTTCTTCCCTTTTTCCCATTGATAATGCTTCTCAATGCATGTGCATCCATCCAGTTTGGCTCCAGCCTATGCTTTCCATCTAGAATTCAGGTTGATTTCTGCTTTGTTCACGTTAACTCCTCAAAGCACAGATCGCCTTCTCACAACATCAGTGTTCTTGTGGTGCCTTTAACTGCCCCCATTCAGAATCTCTGTTGGTGCTGAATCGAGGAGAAGCCTTTGGTTGCAACAGCTGTGATGGCGTAAACAACCCCACTGTCCTTGCAGGATGTCCGCGCAGCAAACTGCGTGATAGGAAGCCAGATCGATGGGCCTGTGCGGAGCTGGGTGCTGCAGCAGCTGTGGGCTGCTGCTTACATCTCCGTGGCAGTGTTGTTTCTTCTGCACTCCTGGAATTGCTGAAAAACTTCAAAGTGGTGTCACAGATAAAAAGTTCCAAGTATTCTTATATGCAGATGGAAAACTAAGGAACCAGGAAATAAGTTTTCTGATTAGGAAGCTGGGTTGAAATGTACTGGATCTGGTGTAATTAATAATCCTTGTTTTTAATAATCCAGTTCTGTAGATGTTCAATTTCAAATGCTGTTTGAGCTCTAGATGCTTTCCAGAGAGTAAAGAGCTTTGCTTAGTTACTGGCTGTGTTTTGGTTTTTTGGAATTAGCCCAAANGTTGAAATGTACTGGATCTGGTGTAATTAATAATCCTTGTTTTTAATAATCCAGTTCTGTAGATGTTCAATTTCAAATGCTGTTTGAGCTCTAGATGCTTTCCAGAGAGTAAAGAGCTTTGCTTAGTTACTGGCTGTGTTTTGTTTTTTTGGAATTAGCCCAAACTTGCTCCCTTTCAGAATCTACTTGAGATTCTGGCGGTTATCTGGACAGAGCAAGGGACTTTATCTTGCAGGATGGCTTCATATTTATCAGAAGAAATGTACTGCAGCATGGACGAGCCTCCAGTTTTGCAGCACCAGATAGTCCTATCTGTTGAAACAACAGTCACTGAGCTGAGAAACACAATGAACCTGTTGTGCTCAGAGCAGCATCGGCAGGCAGCTGTACGCTGTAATTTCTTCAGCTCAATTTGTCACTTGCGGAAGTATCTGTCTGCCTTGTATACTGCAGTGAGTAATCTTGATATGTTGGCCATAAAAGGTGGAGGCGTTCAGACAGCTGAGTCACGCAACATGAGTTCTGCTGTGCTACGGCCATGTCGTGGCCAGAGAAGTGGTAACCTTGCAGAAATCTCATTTGTCCTTTTATTCATGTAGGTCAGATGTGCTGGTGTGCAGGCAGATGAAGAAATTATGGTAAAAGAACTGCTAATCCTCTCAGGAAATGAAATTCCATTTATGGAGGGCAGGATAAGATTTTTTCATTTACTGTGTACATCATACTCCCAAATTTACCAACGTCAAATTTGATTGTCCTTGGATGTTGTCTATTGCCTGATGACAAGGTTCATTCAGTTTTAGTTAATTTTCCATGTTTCTCAGAGAAAACCAACAACTAAACCAATAGGAATACAATTTTTTTCATTGTCTAAATAATGAGAACTACACTGGGAAATTTGTTTTAATCGCCACTTCTCTGTAGCTGTCGTTTGGCGTGGGTCCTTTTGTTGGGTTTGGGGTTTTGGGGGATTTTTTTGTTTTGTTTTGGGGATTATTATTTTATGTGCTAGTGCTGATAAAAACCAAACAAACAAAACAAACCCACCATTATAAATGGCCTTTCTCCCTCAAAGAAGAACATTTATTTAAGAGAAGCAAGAATCTTTAAGAAGCAGATTGTAGGTGGAAGTCCTCTGAGCTGTGGTTTTAACCTGAGAGAGGAGGAAAGCAGTTGGTTATTCAAAAAGATGGCTGAAACGAGGAAGGGGGAGCACACGATTTCAGAGGAGGGAAGTCAATGTGATGATAGGGCCCTTTTTTTTCCTTCATAAGTGCCCTGTGGTGCAAGACCAAGAGTGGAAAAAACTTGTGGAGGCAGGGGCAGAGCTGTAGGTTGTGGCAGGCTGCCTGACTGAGTGGGCAACAGCGGCAGAGAAGTTAGAATGGAGGGAGAATTGATGAAAGCAAGAATAATCAACAGAAGACCAAGGTGAGAACAGATGACTTTGACTTCTTATGGTGTAGTGGAATGATTTATGGATTTTGAGAGCAGAAGCTGACACGAGATGCCGGAAAAACATGGCGATGGTCAAAAAAAGGAGGACTCTCTGATAAAGCTTTCACCAAGCAGGTGTTAGCATCGTTGAAACCTTAGGCCGATTAATCTTGACAACTTTCTTACTTTCCTGAAAGCATCTTCCACAGACTTCCATTCCACCTCCAGGTAACAAAATCCATTTGTGAACTGCTACTCTGGGCTGCTGCCACTCTCCTTTCAACTCCCTCCTGAAAATGTTTTGCTCTTAAGTGTCTTACAAGGAATTAAATGATCAAATGTGTTGAGACTAAGCTACGTATGCAAGCATGGGACAGAATATATTTTGTAAACCCTACCAAAAAAAAAAAATCTATTCTCTTTTAATATATCTTATTCCTACCTTCTCTGTCTTCCTTTCTGCTTCACCATTCTAGAATGCAGGAAGGAACTGTGTGTTTTCCCTTGTTGTTTTTGCTCAGTGTGTTAGATGATAGTAGAAATAATAACAATACTTTCTAAATTGTTGAAAGTATCCAAACAGTAAGTGATACAGTAAGACATGATGTATGAACTTATGGGAATGTTCTGGGCATGCTTCTTTCAGGAAATGAAGGTAGATAATTTGTATTTGATTTTTGATTTTGATCTTAGCAACTAAGGAACAAATTAATAATGGGAAGTACTTTTGGTGAAAATTATTTTAAAGTAAGCTTCTCAAATAAAGAAAGTCTGAGATGCAATGAGCAAGGAAAATTATTTTTTTAAAGTCATTTTCAGCAACCTTAGGGAGCTGGTAAGTAGTGTTTTCTAAGGAGATTATCCAAGAGACCAAGAGCATGAGAATTAGCAGTTAAGGAGGCACTTCTGAATGCAAAATGGAAATTATCTGTCCTGATGCAAAGGACAGATGGGATGTATGTTAAGAGACTGTTATGGCTAGATCAGATACTCCTTTTGCTTTATAGCAGTTTAAGGATAAAGTGAAAACTGAGTACGCAAAATCACAAAATGAATTTCAATTAGCAGAGGATTTAAATAAGAACAAGGAAAGTCATGCGGTGCATAACAAGTAAGACGAAAACAATGTGCAAATCCATTAACAGTAAGATGCATACATAACAAACAATGGTATGACTGATTTCATGTGTGTGCTTGACAGATAATCAGCTAAATTAATAGGAAAAAACCCAACCTTAGTAGTGGCCAGAGTGGAGACAAACTTCTGAAAATACAGAGGTAAGACAGTTATTCAAGTGTGTAGGACCTGATAAAATCTACCAAAGAATGCTTTAGGATATAGTTGAAACAATCTTCCTACTGTTTGAAATTATCTTTGAGAATTCATAGATTACAGAGGATGGGAGATGGAAAGAAATAGCGTTTGTGTTGAAAAGGAGGAGAGGGAGAAAGACCTGGATAATTACAGGTATTTTTACATAATTGAATTTTGGAAAGAAGTTTATAAGTACTTTGGAAGTAATTAGGCCTAGATTGTCTAGAGCAAATCCTGTCAAATCAGTACGCCTTCCTTGTTTGACAGCGCAACTGGGTAAGTGGGATAAAGGAAATGCAGAAGGTAGATATTTTGACTAAAGCTTTCACACTGTTCAAGTTGTTTTCATAAGTAACCTACAGTCTAATTTCCATGAGGTGGGTGCATAGTTGTTTAAAAAATGTCTAAACCACAAGTGGTTCATTTTCAAATGATGAAGGCATTTAAGTAGATAAGCTCACATGTTTCTTCCTGAACCAGGTTGAGATTAATGGCACTAGTTAACAGAGAAAAACCTTAAAAAAATGTGTGGATGACACTGTGCTGATGGGGCAGGGTCGAAATCCTGAACAACCTTAAATAAGCAACAGGATGAAATTCAGTGCAAAGGAGTACCCTGAAAAGAAATCAAAATGTCAGCTGTGTAAAGAAATTAATGTGTCTAAACAGTTACATGATTTAGATCTCTTGAGTTCTAGTGAATTGCAATGATTAACAGTCAGCAGTATCATACTTCTGTAATCAAAACAAATGTAGAACCACAGAATGGTTTGGGTTGGAAGGGACTTTCAAAGACCATTCAGTTCCAACCCCCTGCCATGGGCAGGGACACCTTCCACTAGGCCAGGTTGCTCAAAGCCCCATCCAACCTGGCATTGACTTTCAAGGAAGGGGCATCCGCAACTTTTCTGGGCAACATGTTCTAGTGTCTCACCATCCTCATCATTAAGAAATTCTTCCTTATGTCCAGTGTAAATCTACTTCTTTTCAGTTTAAAACCATTGCCCCTTGTCCTGTCACTAGAGGCACTGGTAAAATGTCTCTTTCCATCTTTCTTATAAGCCCCTTTTACATATGGAAAGGCCGCAATAAAGTCTTCCCAGAGCCTTCTCTTCTCCAGGTTGAACAACCCCAACTCTCTCAGCCTTTCCTCACAGCAAAGATGTTCCATCCCTCTGACCGTTTTCGTGGCTGCCTCTGGACCTGCTCCAACAGGTCCATGTTTTGTCCTGAGGAGCCAGAGCTGAACACAGTACTGCAGGTGGGTTCTCAGGAGAGTTGAGTGGAGGGGGAGAATCCCCTCCCTTGACCTGCTGGCCACCCTTCCTTTTATGCAGCTCGGGATACAATTCACTGCTTATAACTTCCGGATGTATGGAAGACAGTGCGCATCACTTATTATCCCTCTTTGGTATACTGATGCTGGGCTGCCATAGCTGGTTTTCAGTGTCCTGTAAAGCAAATGCAGATAACTGGAGAGAACATGGCAAAGCTGCAGGAACGTTAGAAGCTGAGCACTGATGGGGATGGTAAACATTCTGAAAGCACCATTACTGCTCTCACGCTCTTCTGTTATAGCTAGTTATTGGTGGTGGAGGGGGTTGTTCTGCTTCTTGAAGTTTTTACAGAGCCTGGCATTATGGATAAAAGTATAGTCTGGTGCTTGCGTAGTGGTTTGCAAGAGGCACGTTACTTTCTGACTCTTGTAAAGCTGCCTGAAAGCTCTCAAGTTGTGGATAGCACTGTGGTGTTCTTACAGAATCCCAGCACAGCAGGGGCTGGCAGGGCCCTCTGGGGATCCCCCAGCCCACCCCCCGCTAAAGCAGGTGCCCCCAGAGCAGGGGGCACAGGAACACGTCCAGGCGGGTTTGAATCTCTCCAGGGAAGGAGACTCCACAGCCTCTCTGGGCAGCCTGGGCCAGGGCCCTGGCACCCTCACAGTAAAGAAGTCCTTCCTCATGTTCAGGTGGAACTGCCCGTGTTCCAGTTTGTGCCCATTGCCCCTTGTCCTGTCACTGGGCACCACTGAAAAGAATCTGGCCCTGTCTTCTGGACACCTGCCCTTTAGATAGTGATCAGCATTGATGAGATCCCCTCTCAGCCTTCTCTCTCCAGGCTTCTTGAGCTTGTTAATTTTGTTGAGTGGTAGTTTATTTTCTTGAGTTCTGTGCTAATGTAGCCACTGGTCAGTTTTAAGTAAACTTGCTGTTGCAGGTGTGCCATTTGTCTCTTCAGGCAGGTTAGGCTGTTCAGATGCACATTTTTGTTTAAACATGAGACTTCATGTTGCTATCTTTTTACAGATCCTAAGAAGAAAACTACTGAAGTGTGAAAGGTAGTACCTTTATCTTTGGAAACAGCTTGATTATATTAGAGGAATTCCAGGACTTTGTGACCAGCCAGCTTTCTGCAGGCTACTGCTAGTCCTTGAACCATAATCTGAGAATCATTGAACTAAAAAAAAAATCTTATTAATCACGACAGCTGGGAGCAAAGCCAAATGCTGGGCTGTAACAGTGATAAGTATGCTGCTTATGTTAGAGAGAAGTGAATTATTGGCATACTTAAAGTTTTAGAGGTTTGGGAAGTTGATGCATTTTTGTCTGAATTTTTTAAATAAATGAGTAAAGGGGAAAGATGTTTAGCTATCTATTTTTTGCTTTTGTAGCAGATAACAAGACTGAAACTGTTGAAAAACTGTAGTGATTTAAGCTACCTGCCCACTGTATTAACTCCCAAAGTAGTGGTATTTCTTGGGGTCACTAAATATTGCTGAAAAAAAAACCTTGGCATGCAATAGCAGTCCTGAAACAGGAGAGTACTCAATGCACGCTGCATCCCAGAAAACAATACAGAATGTTTTTGAATGTCATTGGCTGGGTGTTTGCTAAAATTTCTGCATAAACTTCAATAATTTTATGTAGTTTTATAGTTTCTATAGTTTTATAGTGAAACAGAAGCAGAGCAGATGGACTTTAAGAACTTTATAAAGAAAAGGTTTAAAATGTCTTGGATAAGGAGAATTTACTTTAGGAACGAGTAATTGGTATAGGTATGGTAAAATGATAACAGGAGTGTACATGTCTATAAAATAAAGTATGTGGTTGATCATAGCTGTGGATTGGTATATATTGAACTGCTCTATTTTGAGACCACTTCTCTATAGGAAGGTACCCTTGCTTTCAACCTCTTCTGGTTTATTCTACCCGAAATGTTTTCTGTCAAATTTTGAGGTTTATGTGTAGCACGTCCAGATCTCCTGTGTTTCTGATCTGAATACTTCTGAGGAAGAGTCTGTGGACTGCACTGAGGGACTTGTAGGATGAATTTTTTCACTTTTAGTTGATAATTTGTCCTTCTTAATTAAATACCAGTGTCCCATACTGATTAAGTATACAGTTTTCAACTTCAATTGAAATTGAAAAGTGTAAATTCTATTCTTAAGGCTACAACTGACACTGCTTCTGCAGTGTAGCAATGTGCTGCTAGATGCAGGTATAGTGCGTATATCATCAGACCAAGTGGTCTGGGAGACCTGACATTTGAAGATGTAACTCGGCAGTGAACAGATGGCTTCCCTTTATTTTGACTGACTAGCTCCCCTGAAATCAGGAGTCCCACATCTTCTCATGTCACTTAGAATCTAGTTGCAACCAAGCGTTAGTGGTTTGAAAATCTTGTTGACTTCAGATTCCTCGAGTCTACACGTTTGTCTCCCGCTGTGCAGATACACTCATTATGGACTTAGTGGCACTTGCAGGGCACGTACCTTTCTTTGTCACAGTGTGAAACAGGGCCACAGGGCAAGCAACTGGACCCTATGGGATACTAACTATTTTTGTATGCCCTACTTGTTTTTAAAAAAACTTCTTCGTAAAAAGAATAAAATCCTCATTTGGTTACCACTCTGCTTGCCAGTCACTGGGCTTGTTTCCTGCTCACTGATTGCTCTGGATACCAGCTTCTATGAAGAATGGCTTCAGTTTCATCATGCCAGTCCAGTATCTTTTTAATATCATGCTGTTACTGATATATTTTTCACATGAGGAAATGAAAATTATTTTGATGAAGAGCAGCGCTGTTTTTAGCTGTAAGATAGGATTAGTCTACTTTCCAGTTCTTGCTTCTAAACAAAATCTGTGCCAACTGGAAATTATCCAGTTGGTTGAAAAAATGACATGGGAGCAGTTCAGTCAAGAATATTTGCTTTTTCACCCTGGGGTTTCTTCCATCTGCCTAATAAAACAATTATATCACTGTAAGACTGAAATTCCTTCATCTGTATCCTGTCTGGTAGTGGACAGTACCAGCAGCTGTTGAGGCAGATAGAAACCATTGCTTCTTTTTCTGGCCTTATGTACCTGATAGAGCCTGACTCTGTCATCTCAGTAACCCCTTCTTGGGTGCTGGGAAGCTGCTTACTGAGTCCACCCAAACCCTCTCTCCCGGCCTACACAAGCCCAATTTTCTGACATGTGCTAAATCCCTCATTTCATTAGGTACTATAACACTATAAAGTTCTAGAGGCTGTTCTAGCATTGTGGTATATATTGGAAATGAAAATACGCTGTTGAAGTTTTTTTAATCAGGCAGGTGGACCACTGTATGGTGTTTCTTTGATAATTCAGCATCTGCACAGCTTGGCATCCTGGAGTCCTCTAAAGACTGTGACCTCTGATGGGGGAGAAAACAGCCTCTCTAAGTGTAAAAATATTGCGAGCATATTATTTTTTCACTGAAGTTTATTCAAACTGGAAAGCACCTTCAGTTTTTTGTAGGACAATGCTGAAACAAGCACTGTAGAAAAAGCATGGAGGGAAGAGTGTATTGTCTCTGTTCATGCAGACGCTTTCCATCCATTCACAGTTAAACTTTTTGGAGCGATAACAGCATTAAGATCGGTTATACCCAGCAGGTTATAGCTCATCTGAGGCTCCTCTGAGGGCACCAAATCAGTGAATGTGGGAGAATGATATACTTGCAGTCTTTTTTAGTTGCCTGTTTCAGTGCAATGTATAAAATCAACCATTTTAGTCTATGGAAGTTCTGCTATTTCAACTTAGGAGGAACAGGTAACAACCTGTAGCTATCCTTTTTTTTTTTTTAAATACATGCGTACACTGGTGTCTTACCATTTTTGATAACACAATTCCTGTTGCGAGGAAAGTCTATGTTCTATCTAATAACAAAGATTTTTTTTTTTTTCCTCAAGTAAATGCACCAAACTCAAATGTTTCCTTATAAACAATTAGTGAAGGAAGGGATTACAAAGAGCAAAATAGGCTAGAAAGAAAATATACATAAAGATTGGTGATGAAGATGGATTTTCACTGGTGAGCTACAGAAGGAGACTTTCATGAATCATAAAAGCCTTTTCTGGAAATAATTTTGCTAAAGAGATTGCAGCAACTCAACATTTTTTCTGGATCTCTCAATTTAAAAGAGATGTCATAGTTTCAGAACTGTGTTTTAAGGTTGTTTATTTCACCTTATTTTCCTCTTCCATTACCCATTTTTTTCCCCACTTAGACCACTTCGGTATTTTAAAGTGAAATTAGGAACTAGAACAAGTTAATGTATTTCAAGAAAACTATATTGATGTCTCTTGTCCAGCGAGATGTGAAGGGGGGTAGCTGTATTAACCAGGTGCAAAATGCAGAAAGCTGTGCTGTGGTGTAAGCGTCTCTCATGCGACCCTGGCCCCTCAAGTCCTTACGCAGCCCATCAGGTAAAATTTGTTTGAATTGTGTGCGTCATCCATTCAGTTATGGTGTGTTGCTGTGTGACCAGCGTGCTCCTATTCCGTCACTTACATGGAGCTGGATGAACGAGGGACAGAATAGCTCGGAATATGTCTGAAATGGGTCCGAGAAAGGGATTCCCATATCCCTCTATTTGTAAGCAGAAGGTTTCCTCTGTGTATGTATACTTTTGCTCTTTTCTAGCCCAATGATGATTTTTTTCTTAGTTTTCTTTTTACCTCTTTCTTACATGTTTATTTCTGATAGAAGGTACCTTTACTGTGCTTTTTTTTGTATACCGTTAGGCTCAAAACGTACTCATGTGTAGTTCGTATAGGTTCGCTACAGACTCCATTTTAGTTGTTCAGCTGGAGAGTAGCCTGTTACTGTCCTTGATGTATCTTTGTTGGAGAAAGAGACTCCAGTCTTAGAGGCAATAGCTGCTAGGAGCTATTCAAATGTATACAGAAAACAGGCTTGCTTGAGTAATTTGCGAATGAAATGTAAGACTGCGAGTGACAGATGGTCGAGACAGACTGGCAAGAATAAGAAACAGTCAGATAGTACAACGGGAGCGTCAGACAGTGGTCACAGTACTGCAGATTCTGCCCACTAATCGTGGGCAGCAATGACGGGGAGAAAGGCAAGAGAGGACAGTAAGAGGCTTTTTGGCTTACGTTTTAGTGCAGAGCCACAAGGTGAGACTAACGCCTTGGGTGAAAACTGACTTCCGCATTTTTGTCTCTGGGTAGACTGTTCTACTTTGTATTTGAAGCTGCATTTTAGCAGAGATTTTTTTACTAAACTTCTGAGGATGCGTGTATTGGTGGGTCAGTAATTCACCCTCGTACCTTTTTTTGACAGTTAAATAACATTTATGGAGACGCGTGAGACTAGATTCTCTTCCACTCTCTTGCTTGTTTTTTTAATAGTCGCTTTCAAAATTGTCAGTGTTTTTTCTAAATCCAGACAAGTTGTAGCTATATTTTTAGTCATGTTAGTGCAGTTTGCAATTGTTGGGGGAGGGGGAAGGGACAAATCATTCCCCATGACTGCGATGAGAAACAGCTGAACAGCTATAAATGTTGATCACTGTAGGCGAAGTAGTAAATCAAGAATGGGCAAGGCAAGCATTTTATTTGTTTAAACTGTCCCATGGCTTTTTCTTGTTTATTTTTCTAGTTTAACTTGGTTGACAGAGACAGGGATTGAATAGTATGTATTTTATCGTCGTTTGACAACATTACAGCTCTAAGTGTATAAATAAGGTTTCTCAGCTCTTAGTGCTCTCTTTATTATATTCAATTCCTGCATTTAGCATTCTGTTCAGTCAGGTCCTGATCCTGCGTCACTGACAGCAACAGAGGTGTCCCCTGACACTTCAGCAGGCTTCGTAACAGAATTTTAAGAGACCGAGCTTTTCAGATGCTCAACCCGGGTTTTTGCATGCTTGTAGAAGTAAGATGCTCCTGAACGAGCTATGGAAACACTGGTTCTCTTTCCATGTTTGCCGGTAAGTGGGCGCTATGACTGTAGGCGAGCCTGTTGTCGCCTCAGTGTCACCACACAGAACAGCAGGGTGGTATACCTCAGAAGGGTTGAGGAGATGGAACTTAAGTTGTAAAGATCAATGAGAAATAGTGTAATAAGATGATCGATATTTATGTAGCTTTTCTTACAGTCCCTAAGTTTATACAGTTACTATGAATATTTTTCGTGCAGCTTCTCATAATGCATAACTTTAATCCTAGTTTCCTGCACAAGTTTGACTACTAGTCCCTTATTTATTATTGTCTCTAGCACTTTTATTTTGTTGTTGTTTCTCCAGGAGTCCCACCTAACTATTCTTGTGAGAGATACTGGAGTGCATCTACATCCACATTTTTAGTCTGAGCTGGGGATTCTCATGAGGCAACTCTCCTCTTGATCTTCAGTAACTGCGCTTTTTGTTCACGTCGCAGAGCAGTTCATGAACTGGATACCTTTCAGATGAAATTAATATAGAAGATGCACTCCACTAGTGTGCTCCAACTGTTAATGGGCATTCAGTCCATGGCACCTGATCAGAAAGCCCTCAGCGCCAACTGTTTTGCTGTAGAGATCTGCTCCTATTGGAGCACACTTATTGATATAAACATAGCAGCTATTGGTAAAAACTAATTAAGATTGTTTTTCTTCTTTAGTTTTGTTTGCTAAATTAAGATAATAGGAACTTTAGGAATTATTGAAACAGGCTAAATGTATACGCAGTAATTTGTTCCTTGTGCTACCCATTACTTGTTGGGCTCAAATGTTTGCAGCAAAAAGACAAAAATTGATAGCCAGTATTGTACTATGTACGTTCTTAAATCCAATGCAGACGAGCTCCTTGGAGTTCACTACATACATTATCTACTCAGTTATTGTTTGCATTCTTAAAATAAACAAACAAAAAAGCTTTTTTTAGGACAGTCTAAATCTTTTCTTCGTGTCTTTGTTATTAGCATTATTTTTATAATTCTCAAGCCAAAATGTAAGGCTGCTATTTGGAAAACAGAAATTACATTAAATCCTCCACAGACCTGTTTTTGCTTTCTTTTCACTGCCAAATACTATGCAAAAGAGGAAAAAAAAGAAAGTATTGAGTGATGTTGCACAAAATGGTAAGCAGCACAGGAATCAAAAGTAGCTTCTCGGAGAACAAAGAATGATGTCTCTACAGAACACTCCCTAGCACCAGGGGCAAAACTAATAGGTCTAGTCATACAACGTGCCCTCAGCCAGCCAGTTTGAAAGAATGCTTCCAGCGTTTCGGGGAGCTAAGGTGGCATCTGGAACTGGAGTATCTCAAATAACGGAGTGCTCCAGAAAAGCTGTTGCTGGTGATACAGTAAAATAGCGGTGCTCGTATAAAGAAGAAATGTAAAGTGTGGATTTTTCTTTTAGCTCAGTCGTTGGGTGTGAAATTGAATTGAGAAGTCTCCAAACTATATTAAATCACCCCCTTGGCATTGCCACAGGAACAGTTTATTTCATCTTGAAGGAGCCTTTGGTTTCCAGATCAGTGGAGCTGAGCAGGAGGAATGTGCGTCATATTGAGGTAAACAGGGATGTGTGCTGGTTAAAAACAGAAAAGGCAACGCAGCAAAATTCTGCGCCCCTGACATTTGTCAGCCTCTTCCGAAATGTGCATGCCATTTCCATTAAGCTTTGGGCAGATATTATCTCTGTACCTTTTGTTGGAAGCCGAACATAAATTTGTTTAGTTCAGCTGATTCTTTCAGGTGGCAAGTCTGTCTTGTTTTGTTCACCAGGAGGTTTGCAGTGCTATTGCAGTACTATCATGCCTTAGCTGGACTGTCCTCCTGCAGGAGGACTGGTAGGGAGGGATGGCTTCAGTCCCGGTGTGAGGTGGACCTATCAGGCTTTTCCAGTTTCCTACCTATTTTTGTCATCACAAGTTTTTGTGAGATGATGAATTACCAATATCTATACCACACTGTGTAATGTATGTTATACTTTCTCAAAGTCTCTCTGGAGCAAGACACTGAATCTGTAGGCAGTAAGCATTATATTGAATATTTCTGCTGTCAGAATGACTTTGGCACAAAATGAAGGCAAAACCCTGGACGCAGCCTTCAGGATCCAAAAGTTCTACGCTGATGCCTCCGAAACAGCCCCGGTGTGTAAGGGTGACACAGCAGCATGCGTGAGCCATGGACCAGGGCTGTGTGCAAACATGCTTTGTGGCCAGTATGGGTTCTGTTTAGGGTTGGTTCACTGCAAAGAACAGAGCAACACTTAGCATTACGTCCAGAATAGAAAATGTGTATTCTTTACATAGTAAAATTAAAAAAGTATTAGGATCTCCTTTAACATTAACAGGATTGGAATAGCACCAGCAAATCGGTCTTGATTTAACCAAAAAGAGCAAGATTTGATGGTTTTTTTTTTAATCTGCCTCTCTCAGAAGTCCAACCTTAGAATTTATTTTGGCTTATACTGTTTCATTTCATCTTTGGCTCACAATTTACCTGACCTCCACCCCTGAAAAACAACAGAAAGCCAAGCACAAAACAACAAACCGCATGAACTGGGGTAGCAAACCTGGGTTGATCTGGTTTACTGGGACAATTGTGCAATTTTGGAAGAGACTAATTAGTGCTGTGTTTAAGGGAAATAAATAAACCCAAACTCTTTTCACCCCTGTTTCAATGTTCTGTTCTAACTTCAGGAAAAGATGAGGAGAACTTTGCACTGAGTTCCAAGGTGAGAAACACACTTTTAGACAGCACGGTAACCAGGCAGTCATTTGTAATTCTTGTTATGTGACAAAATACCCAGTGTTCCCTGGTTTTTTTCCCCCTCTCTCAAAATTTCTTACATGTAGAAATGTTACCATCCTAAAATATGTACCCTGATGAATGACAAGTGGAAGGACGCATTTTTCTGTTGCACCTACGGGATTGTATGAGGGATTCCCTTTGATAACAGAAGAAACTTTCTGCAAACCAATGTTCAGACAGCAGTATGCAGCCCACTGGTAAGGAGGGAGTAGGAAGATCTCATGCTCTTGGCTACAGCTACCATCAGTGAAAAGTAAAGTGAAAAGCCAAGACCTGGAGACCTGTGCCTTAAAATGATCTCTGAATGATAAATTTGTATTTTATTCTCCTTCTGTTTACTTAAAGGCATGGGGACAAGACCACGGGAGCTCTTTATTGATCATCGTCGCAATCAGTTTAAAAATCTTTTCTCCCTTTTCAACACTCCTGGAATTTTAACTGAGAATCAATAGTGTTTTGTCATGTGTCCTGTTAAGGTTTATGTTTTTAGAAGCAGAAAATTTGATCATTGATTAGGCTGTTGTTTACACTGGCTACTTGCAGGAGTTCTTGCCATTTGAGGAGTTTTCACACGTGAGTCATATCAAGCTGCTTGCTTGGTTTCTGTGGGTTGTGAAATAATTCTTAAAGCACTTGAAGTGAACCCAGTTCTTCAAATTTCTGATTAGACAAATCAGAACCCCTTTTTCCTTTTTTTTTTTTTAAATTACTGTCAGAACAACAGAAGTGCATACTGCTGTCCTGTGATCTTTTTTTCCTGTCCGTTTCATGAAAGTAATTAGCCTTTTTGCTACTTCTGGGCCAATGGCATTTTGAAATTTCACAGGTCTAGTGCTAAATAACCTCCTCAGTTTGAGCCTAAATCTTTTAATGGGCAGTCTTTGTTTCATATGAACACTGTTGGTTATTTTAATTTGGATAATCCCTTTCCCTTAACATCATTTACTGATTTCCTTATACTTAGATGTAGCAGGAAACACATCATACCTTAGTCTCTGTTTCCCAAGGCGAGATCATCTACCTTTATCTCCCATGATAAGTTCGTCGCTTCTCTGATCATCCTTGCGGTCCTCTTCTGTTGCTGTTCCAACTTGCCTCCATCTTCCTTAATCCTGCATGAGAAGAGCCGTACAAAATATCCAGACTAGATCATTACAATACCCTTCGTGTGGCATTGACATATCCCAATCCTGAAATTACTTCCAGCTGTTATTTTCTAGGTCATGCATTATTTTTTCAAAAAACGTGGGCCGCTTTAGTGACTCATCTATCCCTCTAGAATTTAACCAGCATGCCCATCCTCATTGCTATAAACTGGGAATTAATCTGTTGGTAGAATGTTTTTGTTACTAGACTCTTCAGCACGTGGCCTCCGTGTGTTCCATCCAATTCCATCTTTCCTCTTGTGCTGCACAAGAGATCTGCAGTGTTGCAACCAGCATGGCTATATGGAAACAGAAATCGTTGGCCTCTGAGGCTTAAGTTTTTCTTACATGAAAACTTATATCACGTACAGAACTAATTTCAGGAAAAACGTACTTCATAATTGTAAATTATGTCTCAGTTTCCCTATTGTATACAATTAGTTACTTGGATTCTCTTACATAAACAAACAGGACAAATTGAAATGGGAAAAATGCTTGCTTTATTTGCTTACAAAACTCTAGGAAAAAGGATTAGGGTAAAGTTTTAAATCACAGCCATCTCCTAAATCAAATGTGTAACAAGGGTGATAATGAGCGTAAACACAGCGAATAATAAAATGTTAATTTGTGTTCTGAGTTCTAGGGCTCCAATCCAAAGCTCACTGATGTCTGTGGCAAAGGCTTCCATTGATTTGAATTAGGCCTTGGCTTTTGTCCTGAATGAACACAATACCGGTGGAGCTATTCATGAGAGAAATGTTTGGAAATAAATCACAGGAACACAGAACTGGAAGGAACTTGCTGTGTCAGAACCCGATTCACTTGCCAATTCATGCAGTCATGTTTTACAATGCTTGTTGTGTCCATAGTTTGTCACAGTCCCTCACAGGAACGATAAAATTCAATCTTTAAACAAAAAAACCCAACTTTTGCCTCTGCTCCTGTAATTGGAAGGTTGTTTCTGGAACATTACTCTGATGTTTGAAGCCTTCTTTACCTTCTAGATGAAACCAATTTTTATGCCAGTTGTTTCCACTTGTTTTATGCCAACATAGTCTTCTAGTCTTTACAAAGTACACTTTGTCTTTATTTACTCAGTTCTGGTAAACTACTGATGATTGTCTCGTGTCCTCTCGGGCTTTGCTTTGTTTTGCTAAGCCAAGCATTTTCATTTCTTGTTCAGTAAGTTGTTCATTCCCTGTAGCCTTTATCTGAATCTGTTCCCCTTTGGCTTAATCTGTCTGGGATACAGGCAACAAAACCTGTATTTTTAATGAAGTGGAATAGTGCTTTATGTAATGTTGTTAATACTTCCCTTGCTTTTATGGAAATACTTCTCCAGATACATCCAGTATTTTGTTTGCCTCCTTATGGCTGCATTTCACTGATCATTTCTGTCGTGTGCTTTACAGGATCTTGGTTCCCAGGTGAGCTCCCATTTAGGAGCAGAAACAGTTTAGTCCGGGAGTGCACAGCTTCGGCCTCGTACTCCGAGGCTTTTAGCTTGTGTCTGTTGCTCCAGTGCTCATTTCTCCTTGGACGGTGTTCTGTTTGTCTTCTGCATTGGCTGTCGTAAATGACAACAATCCAGCTTGAGTAATTGGCAGACTTAATTAGTATGTTCTTTGTGCTAATTTTGTTAATTAAAAAAACCCCCACACTTTAGAAACTGCTAGAGCTGGTGAATGGGAGCTGATGTAAGGTGACAGGAAAGAACTCGAGAAAGGTGCCCAGTGTTGGGACATGGAATAGTGAGATGAAGAGAGGTCATGGAGCCCACAAGGGAGAAAGGAGAACTTCAGCGGTATTGGTCAAATGAAGGCTACCTCCATCTGCCAGAGCATTAACTGGATCTCACAGGATCGTACTTGGGATGGATGAAGACGTGTCAAAACCCCAGAAATAAATGCATCGCTCATGACTTCCTGCATTTTGACTTTAAGAGTAGCAACACTGCTGCTTAGCTTCGGACTTTCTTTTTTTTTTTTTCAGGAGTTTTCAGAGTGTTCTGAAAGTTTAAAGTCTTGTTTTCTAAAAGCATCTTAAAAATACTGAATCCTAAAAGCACTTTAGAAGTCCTGAATTGAGAGGATTATGAGTCTTGAATAATTTATCCACAGAACTTGAAAGGAAGAGAATTTGCTTAGGTCTTGAAAATGTATATGATACATTTTCTTATAGATTGGAATGACTCTGAAAGACTTTTATCCAGATAAGTACATTCAGCAGATATTAGAAGTCACAGGCAATCGCAATGAAGGCATCAGGTGTTTCCTGGGAATTATTATCAAGCTGGGAGGAGTGGGGATGGCTCAAGATGCAGCTGAGGGCCATTAATTGCAGTTGGTGATTAATGACCTCTGCTGAGGTCATTATTATTATCAGCTGAAACTGTAGAAAAATTCCGATGTATGAATCTTTTTAATGGGAGGTGGAGTTTCAGTCAGTGCAGTAGATGTGTCCCCACTGCAGACAGACTGCCCTGTATTAACATGAAATAGACGGCTTGATTTCCCTCCTCCCTCTGGCATTTCGAGGAGTGTTAATCAAAGCTGGATCTCTAAAGCTGCTCCAGTATCAAATTGAGAAGTAAGCAGAATAAAGTCCATAGCGCTTTAATGTTCTCCCAGTATAACATTTGGCATCCAGTACTTAATCAGCTTTATTTAGATATACTCCCAGCTGTCCCTTTTGGTGCCTAATGAGAGTGCATCTCAGTATTGTCCAGAAATGTGCCCAGAACGTTCCTTGTGCTCGCTGGTCTTGGACCCACGTTTGAAATGTCGTCCTCCCTTCTTTTGCAATATGCCCTTAACCGAGATCTTGGTTCCACACTGTGCTTTGCACAAAAAGGGCAGACATACAGGACTGGCTGATGCACGAAAATACTGCTGTGTTGAAACAGGGAGAATCTGTTTTCTAATAAATAGTCATAATAAATACTTACATCCCAGTGTGCAGACAAGTCCATGCATGGTTTCTTCCATGGTTGGTGAAATATTTTTTTTTTAATATGATGAGAGATTTTATTGTTGACGTGTGGGGAAACTGAGAGCTACTACAGGGGACTAGGAAATATTCACTTTGCTGCTCGTTTTTAGCCACTGTGACTTCTGTTACAATACCGTGATCATCTCATATATATGTGTGTATATATAAAAATGTAAATACCTTGATATCTCTCTCATATATATATATATATGTATTCAAGGTGCTTTTTTAAATAATACTGAAGTCTGAAATAGGTAATACAGGTAACATATAAAGAGATAAGCTTTAATTGGTCACTGTTATCTTTTATTTAGATTATTTACAGTACTGTGTGTTTCTGAGGGCTGTGTGAGTCCTACTGTACACATACACTGGCCCCTGTCCCTTTCTCTCCCTTCCCCCAGCCCTCTTCCCCATGTCATTTGAAGGCCGTAGCATCAAAATTCCAAGCAGGACAGGACTGAGATGACTGCTGCTTTTGGCTGACCTTTAGACAAATGTCGCTGGATGTAGACTTCTGCTTGGGGAAATGGAATTTTGTGAAATTGTAGGCAAAGCAGTTAAAAAACATAACTCAGGTGTGAAACGTTGACAACTTGAACGTTTTTGTACAAACCTATCAACTTCATGCTGTTTGAGGGATTACTGCGTGCTGTTATTCACCCTCACCCAAACCACTGAGCTCTCTCCTCTCTCTCTTTCACCCCCCCTCCCCCGCCTCTTCCTCCAGAGCATCTCCTGTGGTGAGAGGAGGAGGTGAATGAGGTCAGGCGAAATGAAATGAAAATCATGAAAGCTTAATAGACCACGGGGAGGTTCCTTTGAAAGGGTGCCAGAGATGGAATATCAGTTATGGGGAAGAAGACCACAGAGTTGGCAGTGAATGAAAGGAGATCTGGTACATGCGTATTAGTGTTTCATACTCCTTGCCACTGAACTGGTCTGTTTTCCTAGTTAACTCTTTAACAAATGTATCGTGCTGACAGTAGGCATTCCCACAGTGCTATTAGTGCTCCCTGATGCAGCTGTGCTTTGCTTCAGGAAACATTTTTCTAGGAAGTTCTGGATTCTTTGTCTTGCTTGTAAGATCAACAGATGAGAACTGAAGTATTGAGGAGATTACATAAATTGCATTTTCTGTTTCATTTTCTGCAGCCTCTCCCCGTTACCCGCTCTAAGGGATAAGAAATTGTTTTCCTGGATGAGAAGAAAAGGAGTTATATTTTAAAGCATGTGAAAATGCCCTTACTTGCAGATATATCAAAGAAAACATAATTATACAAACTTCTCCACCTGACATTATAGTCCTAAACATGTGAAATGTTGTGGCAAATAATCTCAAACACTGGGGGAGGGTTTTCAGGGTAAAGAACTCTTAAAAGAAGGGGCCTCTGGCTGATTTTCCATCTTCTAAGACTTCAAGTCTTGGTTGCAGTAGTTAAGATGCTAGGACTGTATGTGAGACTTACTGGATGGCAGTCTAAAATCTGAGTAAACACAAAGGCTGGACTGCTCCCTTTCAGTCTTAACATTTATGAATCTATGCTTGTGTGAATGAGAAGACCCGTGCAAGTGTGTCAGAATTGACTTAAGGACTTTGGTTTTATTTGATGATGTAGAACTAGTCCTTGGTGTGCACATAGTTTGCAGAGAGTCTGGTCCTCCAAGGCTGCTAATGTACCTTGAATTTCTGTTGATCTCTAGGTCCGTAGACGTGGTACACTCCAGACCTTTCTTTTTCAATGTTAAAATACCCATATTTGTGTCATGTGCTTTTGAACATGGAGTTCTACAGCTAAACATTTTTAAGCCTGAAATTTGTCTTTGGGATGGGTCACTGTTTTCAGTTATCTAATTCTTTTTCTCTGCTGCTACAGGAACTCTCAAGGAATGAGTGCACACCTGCACTAAGTGTTTGAATGACAACATCCAGAAAAACATAAAACACAATACAAAATGAGCCTGCAGTGTTGATGTGAATGTAACCCTCAGATGCAGTGGGCCTGACACTGCTGAGTCTGTTGTAATTCAGCACAATGTTTGCTTTTGTACAGATGAGGCCACAGTTGTCTGGTATTTTCAGTCATATGCCCTCTTCAGCTTCATTTCATAAGTCAGTGTCGCAGTTTTGTTGAACTTTTACGAGATGTTCAACAGCTGCTGGGTTCTCAATTTGAAGACTCTTTCCTCCAAATGTTTTGCAGAGGTCAGCACTTCCAGACCAGTGCTTTCCTTAGTTTCTTTTCACAGAGCCTTTACTAGTCTATGGACACCCACCCCCAAAGGCCACAGGCTGAACCTCCTGGTTAAATAGTTGTCTTCAAGTTTCAGATTATCCTTTAACACAGACCGATGTGACAGAGCACAAAGTTAATCTAAAGCATTCTTTCTTTTTCATTTGCAGGAAAAATTTGAAGGCTTGTTCCGTGCCTATGATGACTGTGTGACATTCCAGCTGTTTAAAAGCTTCAGGCGTGTGCGGATAAATTTTAGTAGTCCCAAATCAGCTGCTCGTGCCAGAATAGAGCTGCATGAAACACAGTTCAGAGGGAAGAAGTTAAAGTTGTATTTTGCACAGGTAATGAAATCTGGTATCTACTTCTCTGTTAGTGTGTAGCTTTTCTAAAAATAGTGCTCAGTAGCACTGAATAAAAGTAATAAAGTTTCCTCCATGCCCAGTCTCTCTACTAAAAGATTACTCAGACATCCATGTACCTGCCCAGTGGGTCTGTGGTAAATATAAAGGACCACTTAGACCCAAGTTGCTTATTGAACACACTGAAGTTACGTAGCTGAGAACTGATTTACAACTTTGGGTATTGTCTGCAGGTAACTCTAAACCATTAAAAAGTGGTAATGTAAATTATCATGAATAGTAGGGGTGAATTGCTTATTTGACTGCGATCTTGAGCCACAGTCAGGCTTCCTCCTGCTTTTTTTTTTTCCTTACTGAATACATATGTGAATTTTCTAAATGGAATTCAGTAAATTCAAGTAAAAAGGAGAAGGTAGGAGAAGAATACCCCCAGCCTCAGGGCATAGGGGATTATATTCATCTATTGGAAGTGTCAGATGGGGCTTTCAGTTCTTCTTGGCCAAGGGTAAGAGAACCCAGATGTCCTACAGTCTGAATGAGTACTAGGCCCCAGCCAGGATATAAAAAGGTGAGGGAGGTTGAGAACCCGACCACCACCTCTTCTGAATGTATTTTAAGAAGTTGCTGTGGCCACTGTGGCTTATGGGATACTCACTAGTGCTTCTAAGCAATGTAAGCATGCTTTGAGCTGCCAGGGTGGTCCTTCAGAGGTCTTGGGTTAAGGGCAGGCTCATCTGAAATTATTGATCAAACCTAAGAGGCAGTTAAATTTTGAGCCTCTACAGCCTGGTCAGAATAGGAGCTGTTTTGAGCCTAGGCAGAAGCAGAACCGCAGGAAGATGGGAAACTACAGCTGTGAAAAAAACAATATGCTTAACGGGTTAGGTGAGTCCAGAAGATCTTAGAGTTGGATTTAGGTGTTGACAATCTACCTCAATTCCATTTTATGTGCCTTAATCTCCTAGTTCTGGCTCTTAATTTTTCCTGAAAGGTTTCAAAACCTGCTGTTAAGCAGATCTGAGAATCATTTCACTCTAACTGCACACTCAAGACCTTAATAGGAAACTTGAGATAACACAAGAAAAAGAAAAATGTGCATAATAGTAATTAGCCTCCATATCTAAGCTGATTTCCTGCAAAGTCATTTAGGTATCTGCACTATGCTCTCCAGTACATGCAGTCTTAAAAAAGCTTATTAGTTGTGTCCAGGGAATGAATATGTGGAAGCAGCACAATCTCTGGAGCAGTGTATGTTTACTTGGACCTGAGCCAGATAAGCAGTTCCAGAACTAGAAATTCTGGGGGACATGGGACCGAGAGCCCCAAACAGGCTTTTTGCAAAACTCATTCTGGTGTAGCAGTGTGCTCTCTCAGGCTTGCTGTCGTGCAAATGCAGTTTATTGCTTCTGGGCCCAAGCTGGTTGTAAACTTGCTCGGGTATGGCTGTAGTATAATTAATTTATGTTGAGACTTCTTTAGTATACCAGAAAAAGGCAGGAATTAAACTAGATAATTTAAGATGGAAATAAAATGAGAACAACTATTTGCAAATGACTAAGGAAAATGATAGATTCCTTTATCACTTCAGCTAAAGAAATAAAATCTTCAGAAACCTTTCTGAAGTCACTGATAACGCCTTGGTGCAGGAGTTAGTGGTTTCTTGTCTAATGTCTGTTTTTATTTAGGAGTTTAAGCCAGTAGATCACAACAATATCTTCTCAGCCTCAAAAATCTCTGAACTAGCAGCAGTGGATACCAAAGCTTTGCATTTATCCTCAGAGAACGTATACGGTAGGCACAAACATTGTAGTTTTGCTCATATAACAGCCCCCCATAGTGTATTTACTGTAGAGGAACCATCTGTAAGGTTGAGAAGAAATTCATTTCCAGGCCTTCTCTGCTGAGACCAACACTGAAACCCTGCCTGGGTGGCATTTGGTGTTAGAAGTGTATGATTTGAGTAATCATTCTATTTACCTATCCTGTACTAAGCAACATATCTTTTATGCTTTAAAGATTCAGACCTCTGAGACAGATGGAGACAAGCTTCATTTGGCACCACCACAGCCTGCAAAACAGTTTCTCATCTCGCCTCCGGCCTCCCCACCTGTAGGGTGGCAACCAATAGATGATGCAACACCTGTCATCAACTACGACCTCCTTTATGCAGTTTCGAAGCTAGGACCAGGTAAGCTTGTGGTCCTTGTGTGAAAATGTGTCAGCAAAAGCCGACGGGAAATGGCAGCGTAGAGAATAACTGTAGAGGAAGTTGAGGTAAAGCCTGTGAGTTGCATTAAAGCTTTGGATTTAAGTTGATGCGTGTCAACTGGTTCTTTGCTTAAGAATGAGTTTTACCATATGGACGTACAGAATTGTATCTTACCTGCAGCTCATGAGTGCTGTTTGATTGAATAGCAGATCAAAGCTTGTTTACACAATTTATTGTGCTTGAGTTTGTGCTTAGATGAAACAACTGATAGTTTGTGTGGGGACTGGACAAACGCTTGTCCATGAACTTGAGGAGTTTTTGCTTTAAACCACATCTGCTCAGTACTACTTTCCAAGATGCAGAATACCTTGTCAAATGTTTAGGCATCACTGCATCTCCACCAGAGTGGAGAATCTCTCGCACTAATAAATTTGTCAAGAGAGAATGACCATTCCCCAATCCCGGCAGGATTGCTCTGTTGGGACTGCCCATTTTCTGTTGCAAACTGTAAGCAGAAGGAATGGGATAAGTTGAAGCCTCCATCAAAATAGGATAGATGTCAATGGATAATGCAGACAGGCTTCCTTCTGTCTTCCCATCTTCAGCTAACGCCAGGAATTGAAGCTAGCTGGGATTTTCAAAACAATGCTTTCCCTTAGAAAATGCTGATCTGATGAAACCAAAACTTTTCGTAGGAGAGGATTACTTTTGATTTAATTAGGTCATCTTTACAAATAGTTCTTTTTCAAAGCTGTTAAAGCATCTTCTTTTAAAATTTTCACAATGGAAAAGGTTCCAGTTTCAGGTCTAAGCAGTATCATTTAGATATTAAGTCTAATTTACATTTGCAAACCATAACAAAAAATAACTTGTCAAAGTATTTTCATATTGAAGTAAAACACTTCAGGTCCAATCTAATAACAATTAGGGGGGTGAACTCATGAAAATGTATCAGAGTGTATTTTCAAAATTCTTGTGGGATGAGAGACTTTTTATTCTTACTTGTTCTGAGACTAGCTTCCCATTGCAGACAACTTATCACTGGGGCTTTTGTGTAACTGTGCCACAGGAACCCCCAGCTGATGTGCCGTGGGTGTGGGAAGGTGTTTCATGATTCAAAAGGTTTGCAGAGTTGTCTCATACCTTTTTCACATGGGATCTCTCACAGGGGGAAAATATACATCAGGAGAACATCAGAGATTCCTGTGCTTTATTTCCCTTCAGCAGGAAAGCCCATAGAAAAGGGCTGTCAGGTGTAACACCTCGTGCTATATTGCATATTATTATTTCCAGAATTGATGCTTTGCTTCTAAACTGCTGAATAAAACAAAAACCAAAAACTCTTCCCCCTGCCCCCCCCCCCCCCCCCCCCCCCCCCCCCCCCCCCCCCCC
>VZSC01000280.1:0-14303 GCA_013398225.1 Steatornis caripensis | reverse complement strand
AGCTGGGTAATAAATCAATTCCTGTTCTAGAGCAGTGGAATGTGAAATATCACTCATTGTCCCACACTCTGGGACAGCTTTGCGTGAAGGTCATATTCACCGTATTTAAGGAGCCTGCAGGGAGCAATATGAAAAGTCATTGTGTGCTCTCCTCTTTCTATTTTTAGCACTTGTTAGAGAGATCAATTTTAGTTAACTGCAGTGGCAGTTTTAAAATAGCATTGCAGTTCTCAGTTGTGCATTTATTATGTTTAGAATTTCATTGAAAAACAAATCCCACCAAAACTCATTTCTCAGTATCACATCAGTAAAACATGCTGCTGTACATCAAATAACACTGTTAGCCTCAGCTAACTTAGATTTTATTTTTTTATTTCATTCAGAAAAACACAATTTAAAAAATGTAACTATGCCTTATCAGCTATCAAAAAGTACTCACTGGCACAGTTGTTTACAGAACTCTGAATGTTAGAGCCTGACTTTTATATCTTTTAACTTGTGAGGAATCTTTGCTGTATTAAATACACTAATTTGGTAAGATTAATATCTGAGGACCAGGAAAACTCATTTGAGCATGTAAATAGTGACCAGTTTCTTTGTACATCCTCAGTATAAAATGAGTTTTACTGACCTGCTTCGCTGGGAATGTAAGACACACTGCTTGGACACAGACCCACGCTACATTCCCATCCCATGAATACAGGTCACCTCCTCTCACAGTACACTGCCATAATCACCATAGCCACAAAATTAGGGACTAAAACTGTCCCTAGGCGTAAAGGCGGCGAGGTTCGCTCCAGAGTAAAACAAATAGGCCAGAAGCTAGTTAACAGATTTGCTGCGTGCTGTCTTTTTCTGAGCTCAGTTTTGGGACGGGTTTGGGTTTTTTTTCTGCAGCCTTGTGGCTGCAGCGATGACTGTCTGGCATCTCAGAGGTCTAAGATTTCTTTTTGCTGTGCACAAAAGGAAGCTGGCTTTTGGTCCTTCGACATTAAATTGAGATCAGTGAAGGTGCATTTACTTCTTGGGGAAGATCATGGCACGTTTAATGAAGTTTCTGGTTGATTGATGTATATTCTCACTTTCTGCAGATGCAGAAATTGAGCTTTAAATGAGGCATGAACAGAATGCCATAGACCAGTCAGAGCCAAAAACTGTGACTGTGCCTGGTTCTGGCCACGAGCCTCCAATTTTTTCAATATATTGCAAATAAAGAACTGTGATCATTAATCTCTTTGATGAAAAACACTTCCAGTGTCAAGAGAAGTTCCAGTAGTTTGAAATACCAATGAAGCTACACAGGCATTGCAGTGAACTAGGGGTCGGTTTGGCTCTTTGCCTTTCAGGCCCCGGTTGTGTCTCAGGGACAGGGTACAGGAGAGCTGCTGGGTGTACAAAGCTTTCCCTCTGCCTTGTTCTGCTGGCCAGGAGGGGAGGGTGCCCTTCTCCTGCAACATCAGTAATGGGCTCCAGAGGGCAACTCCTCCATTCTGCATATGGCACATCCGTGCAATAGAGGCAGTCGACGGGGTGGGATGGGTTGGATCTCTTCCGGCATAAATGTGTGCCCATGCAAAGGACCACCCCTTGTTTGCACCATATAATTTGTAAAGCACTTGGTTGAAGGGACTGTAAGTGGAAGGCATTTTAATGATGCTAATGATACATTTGAAATGGAATGGACAGCTCTGAACCCATTAACCTTGGATCATGAGTCAGAATCAGGGATGAGGTTGCTGCACAGTATCATTACCATTTCTTTATTATTAAGTATACGAACATACTTTTTGCTGGACACAGAGGCTGAAAAGTGCCTTGTAAGACAAGAGATGCACCATCAATGAAAAGTCATAGTACTGATTCACAGAGGGATAGAAAATCACATGCCACCAGTTTTAATTCTGAAATATCATAAAAGCACACAGAAGTGCTGTTCTTGTGGTCATCTTTCTTGCGTCACCCGAGTCTGTGGGTTTGCTTGTGGTTCACGTGGTCGCAAAAGGTAGTGCCAAGTGACATAGAAGCAGCTAGGCCCGTTATTGAACAGTGAAACTTCAAATTCTTATTTTTTTTCCTTATGCGAAGCAAATGAATACAGAAACATCGCTGCTGTTTTCAGGGGTTTGCCAGGAACATTTTCTAACAAATCACAGAAATCTATATAGTGGACATGCCACATCTTAGTTCTTCCCTGCTTTTATATCCTGAAGGCAGAGTTTAGATGCTTAATCATGTTTAATAAATTTTGTGTTATTTTTCTGAGTAAATTTATCTTGAGTTTCCATTGTTACTTCTGCTTATGTGAATATTTAAACAATTTATTAAGGGATAGAGATAACCCAGAGACTGCTGGAGGAGAAAGACACCTCTCCCTGAGAATCCTTTGGCTTAGCCTGTAAGAGCTCTCCAGGCAAGAGGGAGAAGCAGGAGTGGTGGAGCAATGTAGGGCCTGAGAATGCAAAGGAGGTAGCATCAGAGACAGCTGAATGAGATATCTGGGCAAACGCTTGAGTGATGTTAACTACAGAAGTTGGTGAGTCTTAACTATGCCAACTTGACTTGCTAATCTTAGCTTGGGACAACCTATGTCTTGTAAACATAACTCCATAGCAGTGATTCAGCCACTACTCCATTAGCTTAACTGCTGCGGATTTAGCTGCCTTTTTTTTTTTATGCTGGAGGTGGTGTTTAAGAAGAAAGAAAAAAAAAACCAGGAGAAAAAACAGAAGGGAAGGGGTAATCTAGCTGTATCTATTGGATTTTTATTTTGTTCTTATTACCTTCATATTTTTGTGCAAACAATGGTTACATGTGGGAACAAGATACAGCTGCATAAAAGTCCCATAGTTACTGTTCTGTTCCTAGCTCAGCCATAAAAAGGTTTTCTGCAGTTCAAGCCACAGTTCTGCAGGCATGAATAACCATGAGTGCAGAACTGAGTCTGCAGCTCATTTGTGCTCAGAAATAACTGTATGCCTTAAAAACTTCATTTTTGAGTGCATCCCATTTTGATTTGCAAAGTGACATTTCATTGCTGTTGCAGTTACTTGTGCCAGAGGCATCTGAATATCTTCCCTTGTATCTGTACTTATTTCCACTGTTCTTTTTCAGTGGAAAGAGTCCTTCTGGGGAAGGATTTGAACAGTAAAAGAATGTGGCATTTGAACTGGGATTATTACCTTTTAAGAGGGCAGTGAATCTGATTTACTTCGTGGTGCTGGTGAACGAGGAAAGGGCCCAGCGTCGTGTGTGCGCGGCACTGCAGAGCTGCTTGTAGCTGACAATGACCAATGTAGCCTTCAGTGCTGGTTGGCAGCATTGACGTCAGCCCATAGCTGAGAAATTAGCTGAAGCCCGCAGGGAAAATAGGCAAAGAAAAACCATATAATTTCTCAATGCGGCACAACCGAGCTATTTCTCTTTTTATATTTTAGCCTATCAGCAAGACCTGTAATGCTTTGCTCAATTTGGATTCAGAGGAAAGGTTGCCAAAAATAGAGCAGTTAAATGTCAACATTAATGGTATCACAGCAGTAAAATATTTCTCACAGCAAGATGCCTGACTTACAGCTATTATTCACTAGTTGCCTCCTATTTTTTAGGCAAAAATGCAGCATGTCCTCTCATTGCAACCCACCAACTCTTGTTTGGACCAAGAATTTGTCAGCACAAGTAGCATGTGAGCACAGTCCCAGAACTGCGTGTGCTAATGCAAGGCCAAACCTGCAATCCCTTCCTCACCTGAATTACTCTGCCACAAAGTTGCTAATAAATAAAAATCCAAATTAGTAACTACAGGTGCTTTGAGCTAGGCACTGCCATTTCACTTTCATCATGCAACACCTTGCACTGCCGAATTCTGCCTGTGATGCAGGCATTTAGGAGCTGCCGCACCACAAATACAGGTCAGCTAGGTATACTGGGACCTTGCCTTCCTCATCTCAGAATGTTTTGCAGCAGTATGCAGTGGTTCTGGGCAGCCTTATGATAAAAAATGCAAGTTATCAGGTGTGCGTGTGGTCACTGTAAGCATTTTTGAGTTGAACTGCGGCTTGTGGGTCTTGGGAGATGAGAGTGATGACAAACAGCCCAAAGGGGAGCAGCGCATGGTCTGGAATGGCTTCTAGTGCTGCAAATGGGTGTTTGTCACTTCTGAAAGACCGAGTCATCCTGTCAGAATTATTACTGTTGGGACTTTTTTATTTACAATCTTAAATTAATTCTTTGCAATTTAATAACCAATAGCGACTCATATCCTGTGTACAATCCAAAACACGTGCAGTGCCAACAGACTGGATGCAGGACAAAGTCCTATGTCTGATCCTGATTTTTCCTTTGCTTGCTTGTGGACTCTTGCAGGAAACCACCTAAGCCATATTCCTCTTCCACACAGGAGTACCGGGTGGAGACTTAAATAAGGCATGTGCATAGTCAGAAAATCTAATGTACTGTTTAGGAGTTTAGCCTGCTAGTGAGTGTTTATAGACTCTACTCTGTAATCTCATCTGTAGAGAGAGAATTTTACAGCCCCGGCTACAGAGCTTTGAATCTCAAAATCTGTCTCGAGCGGATATATGTATTTTTTTATTTCTGGAGCAATTGGACCAAGTGTTGATGTCTGTCTGGAGGTGACAAGTTGCAGAATCTAGCAGACTTCAAATGGCACTGAGCCAGGCTAGAGTGAAGAAAACAAGAACAAAAAAGAGTAGCCCCAACCCAACAGGTGTGACATGACTTCAGACCAAGTGTTTGATAGGTTGGATGCCAGTCCCTCTTCTTAACCATGAACTGCTGTGTTCTCTCTCCTCTTCATACTTCGGGATTTTTTTCAGTGCTGTTGGCCACTAATATTGGTGCAAAACACCATTATAGACACCAGGGTATTTTATTAGGCCTTAGAGCCCAGTGATCACTGCCCCCCTGGGGGCTGGATCCCCATAACCTGTTGTGACAGCTGATCCAATCTAGCCATGCCCTCACCTGTATTTAGGAGCAGCTCTCATCTGCCCTATTCAGGTGCAGGAGTATTCTGCCGTCCAATAGTGCCATGTTCTGTGCTGCTACTCAGACTGTCATCTTCTGATCTAACTATTTTTCTCTGCTTCCAGGAGAGAAATACGAGCTGCACGCAGGAACAGAATCCACTCCCAGCGTGGTAGTGCATGTCTGTGACAGCGACATGGAAGAAGACGAGGACCCAAAGAATTCTCCAAAGCCAAAAATCATTCAAACTCGACGCCCTGGTCTGCCACCTCCTGTATCTAACTGAGCCTCCCGGCAGAAGCAGCTCTTCTCTCCTCCAGCACAGCTCTTGGTTTTTGTTTGCTTTGTTTTGTTGAAAGGCAGCCATTGCCTTTTGAGTACCAGGACATTAAACTCATTGAAATCCCTTCACAGTAATCAAGCCTATGTAATAAAAGGGCTAGGAAAAAGATCTTTGTATGTGTAACCATATCACACACCAACTAATAGATTTTTCTGGAAAGGACAAAACAAGGGTGAAGAAACAAGGGAGGGTTTCAGTCTGAGGATTTTTTCACAGCTATAATTTGCATGCTGAAACACCACTACCAGAGAGATTGTTCAGGGTGGGCAGTTAGGCAGATATCAGGCTTGATATTCAAACTCCCAGAATACCCGCTACTGCCCTTCATCAAGCAGCCTGCTCCTCTGACCTGCCCTGTTCCCCAGCAGACCTCAGACTTTTCCCTCTTTCCTTTTTTTTTTTAATTAAGGAGGGTTTGTGTGTTGTTTTTAATCTACTAGCAGCTTGGTGGCCTTTTCATCCCCCTGGAATTTTCTGTAAGGAATACTATCTTTGCAACATGTTTAGAAACAGCAGAAAAACACCCTTTTCCCCCAACAGCTGTAGAGTATGCTGGTCCTTAATGGTGGCAGGGATGTGAGACAGAGCTCTCTGGGCTGAGGCAGCAGCTTGCTGGAGGGTCTGGTGTCTTTTAGTCCTTGTCTCTAAGGAGGAGGGAGCCAGAATATCACTAGAGATTGTCATTTTATCTTCCGTAAAGGTATGAGTGGTACTTCTCTCTGAGAAAGAGAAAGTAACTGACACTCATTCAAGATGGGATTCATTGCTCTCTGTCGTAGCTGTAAGTTCTAGTAGTGATACAGGCTGAATGCTTTCCTAGTGGTGTGTTGAATAGCCCTGAAACTGTTCGTAGTTACTCATACATCTCTAATATTCAGACCTTTTCCCTCCCCACTTCCTGTGCTTTAAAGCCCTTTTTGAGCTGTATGCGGTTTGGGTTTGTGGAGGTGAGGAGAGGTTACTTGGTGTTCTTTCGTTGTTTTTTTCTTTTTTTTTTAGGCCAAAGAAAACAGGACCATAATTACGCACTTGAAATTAGACTGCATGCAATTGAATCCCCTTTTTTCACTGTCCTGCATGTTTCTTTCACTTGCGATGTATACTGGGTTACAAAAATTGTTCTGTGTTTTCATCATGGCTGACAGCAGGCAGATACCGGATTCCCTGTCTGGCAGACTTTCCATGATGATTTTTTTTTTTAATGCGTACTTGATGATTTTTTTTTTTAATGCGTACTTGTCATTTTGAGAACATATTTTCTAGACATTTGAGCTCAGATTTTGCATATATTTAAGCATGCGCTTAATTTATGCACATGAGTAGTTCCACTGAAATTAATACCGCAGAAAACTGAGCATATGTGTAAGATACAGTGGGATTTTTAAGCTAATTAGCTGCAGCTGTACTCCCAAAAGTGACTGTAAAATGGCACAGTGAGATTGCACAGTTGAAAATCCTTTGCAAGTTAAAATAAGTAAATACATCTTGGAAGCTCATTCTAGGATCTGAAAAGTCAGCTTAAGTTCTGTAGTCAAGATTTTTGCCATAAAACCTAATGATTGGTTTCTGAGGGAGGGTTCCATTCCACCCTTAATTAGCAGCGAGGCTACAAGCTTCAGCAGAGTGAAGTCCCCCTTGCTGCGGTATTGGCTCTGCAGTACTTCCAGGAAGAACAGCTCGTTGCGTTGTTGGTGAAGGCAGGAGATGCCTTTCTCAACGTGCACGGTGAGGACGTTCTTAGAATGAGGACTCGCCGTTCTCACATAGTTCGTTCTCTGACCACCACAGCCCCTAATTCTCCTGTTGAGATGTAGTGCTTTACTTAGCATGTATCTATAATGTGATACTTGTTAATGCATTATGGACATCGTCTTGCGTGTGTTACACTAATAGCGGCACATTAAATACAGCAGAGACTGAACAAAAAATGGGGCTTTAGCATCCTCATGGTATCTGTGTAAAGTTGTCTTAGAGTAACTCCTTAGAGGTTTTACTTCAGTTATTTTTTTCAGTGATGCATTTAGAATTGGTTTAAATAAATAAATTGTCGCTCACTGCCCTAGGACTATAACCTGACGTTCCTGTTGAAGACACCGTCGTAGGCCACCTACAGTATTTCAGGAGTAACACCACCGTCTTTTTTAAGAGCATACAGAATGCTAAGCTCCGTGGGTTTTAGACCAGTATAAACAGGGAGAGTAAGATTTAAATGCGTAAGATTTTTTGTTGATAAGAGCTGTATGGAAGAAATTACTGGCCGTATCCTCAAGCGATGTAAGTGATCAGAGATCATCTCCAATCAAAGCTGATACTCTGCATTTTTTTTTTTTACATGCAAAGGTGTTGGAGGCCGAATCTAGTCCCTGTGTCCATGTGCTCGCAGTTTGGAGAGACTTGGTTCTGAACTACAGGCTCAAATGATGTAAAACTATACCTGAAAGTAAAGCACTGGATCTTAAATGTTCTTTCCTCAAAGTGCATTTTCAGGTAGATTTAAGAACAGGCCCTGTGCAATGATTATTCTTTGTCTTTATAAAACCATGTAGTATTACCTGGAAGGGAGTGGGACATGGCTCATTGGTTAAAGCACAGAAATAAATACAACTACAAACCTGAAAACTCAAAGCAGCCCTTTGTAACTATGGCCAGAGCTTATCTATCACCTTTATGTGATAAAATAACGGTCATCACAGAAAAATGTTTCAGGATTATGGAAAAATGTCCCCATCATAAAAGTGTTTGTGACACTGATATTTTGCTAAAGGATGGTTCTTCCCTGGGATGAAAGAAAGGCTTCTTTCAAAAAATGCTGACCATCTGAAGAGTAACTGTCCTATTTAGCTCAGCAATTCACAGGCAGAGCCCCTACTTACTTCAGTGGGAGTTTTCTTTTGTGCAGCATCTATGAGCCCAGTCCCTCCGACTTGCACTTTTCACAGGGTCTCCGCAGTGCTGCGGTAGATGCATGTCATAATACGATAAATAAGAATGAAACCTCTGTGTTACATTACAGCTTCTGATGTGCAGTGACACAGAGGACGGCCTTTTAATTTCCCTTCTAAAGCAGGAGCCGGTGGGAGCGGCTGGCAGCGATGCCCTGGGGCCCTCTGCTGAGTGGACATTGCTCCTGCTGCTGGTTGGAAATTACAGAAGGAAATTGCGAGAGTACAGTTGTTTTGGTTGTCTGCTGCCTGCTTGTCCTTTCTGACCTCTTCAGATACAAACCCGAAATTTTAATGGCTTCCTAAGTACAGTTAAAAGCATGAAAATTACAATACAAAGAGAAAGGGTATTTTGGAATCTGCTCTTCTGCAACAAAAGAACAAAGCATTTCTGTGGCCTTGATTTTGGTAATTAAGACAAGGTAGTACAAACTCCCCCCTTCCTAACATACACATACACACTCTAGTACACTTTGTTTTCAGCGAGAAAACATGGCAAGAGCATCCCTTCCTCAACCGTAACAAGACTACAGACGTAGTTATGGTAAAGTGCTTTATATTATAAAAATGTGCCCCATGGATAAATTCTTTAACGTTTATTTCATCCCAAATTGGGTGGGAGGGGTGGGTTGGTCTTATTTTGCGTCTTTTTCCTCCTCTCTTTCCTCCCTCCCATTCAGCAACAGCGAAAAAGCTTTCTGCAAAAAGGAAGCCTGTTCTTTGTGCAGAGTAACAGACTGAACTATCTGGCAAGGCTTGGTTACAGTGGTATGTCTGAGCACCGACAGACTACGTTAGCATTTCCATTACATTGTACATACTTTTGAAATACTCTATTTAGTCATATTTTATAGGAGTATTAAAAAGCTATTGGCTAATTAATCACTTTTACACTTGTATAATTCAGAGCTTAGTTTAAAAAATAAATATGGCAGACAATATTTTTGTGTTCTGCTTGCGTTGGTGTTTTGAAAAGCAACATTTAAAGATTTAAACTGTGTTAATAAACTGACTAGTGTGGTATACACCACTGCTCTCTTTAACTGGTAGAACTGAAAATGGTTAAATGTGTGTCATAGGCCAAACTGTTTCAATAGAAATTTGGGGACAGGGCGGGGAGTAGCCCGCTTATTGGCAGCATATGCCATGTTCTATTTTAAGCTGCTGCAGTTTCACAGAGTCTTGTGAACTTGCTCCAGTTTGCTGTGGATTCGGCTAGGTGTATGCAAAGAATGCATGCAGGGCAATCCCTGGTGAGCAAAAGCACGTCCCTGACAGCGGACGTGGTTCTTCCTGTGCTTTTATAATAACGGGTACATACAGCGGGTATGAGTGCTTGAATAAGGAACATGGCATCCAGCTACCATCCAGGCCGGGGAAAAGGTCCTATTAGCATTAATCGTTACAAAAATTGACACTAATTGTTTGCAGTCTCTTATGTCAGTTTGCACTAGGTCTTGCAAAGGGTTGGAAACCAGGCGCGGAGTTTGCTGAGTAACTGTCTTGTGGCATTCTTGTATTTGATCACTCAGATCTGCATTTGGATTTTTTTTTTCTGGGTGCTTGGCATAAAAGATGCTGTTTCCCAAAGGATGATTTTTCGTGATTCTGAAAGTGAGATCCGCTTAAGAAGTCTTGTTGGAAATGTGAGCTCTGAGCTCACAGATTGCTTTTGAAAAGACAGGCCTTAACTTCTGTGTTTTGATTAGAAAGAGCAGTAATAGTCATCTTCTTACGGAGTATTTCAGAGGTAAAATGCCGATAGGAGGTCTGATCTATTCTTGACTGTTGAGCAACAAATGACCTTTCCCCAACTACAGTAAGGTTCTCCCTCTGATCCGACTGAAACGCTGCATTACCTCTGTGCCGACTGTGGCTCTTCCGTCTCGCTTGGCCCTGGACACAGCACCTGAAAATAAGCTTCAAGGTAGAGAGCTGTGCGTCTCAGACTGGTCTTTGGTTGAGGACATCACTGTCTGTACATGTGTAACTTCAGCACACAATTTGTACATACAAATAGGCAATACTTATTTATACTGGGCATTCGTGCATGCAAGAGATAATGTGCGGTCTAACCCTGCACAATACTGAGTAACAGGAGTTAAAAGCATTTCTCCCAGCTGCAGCAGGGGATGGAGGCTCTCATGGCTTGCGCCTTGGTCACCTACAGCCAAAGCCCTCTATGCTTCATTACCGATACTCTGGCTATTGCTGTTCCTTGTGCAGCCCCAGGTTTTTGTCCTAAAGAGTTACAATCACAGCAAGAGGCAATTTAAGGATGTGTTGGAAAGCGCTGAGCAGACTCCAGCTGTGCAGTTGGGTCTGTAGTTACCAACTCACTTGCTGGTCATTGGCCCAGCTTCTTAAAATGGATGCAGCAACTCAACAGGGGGTCAGGTCCTTTGGCATTTGCCCAGTGATGAAATCTGTAGGCAGGCTGTCGGTGTTACAGACAGGCTTGGGGGAACCCTGTGCTTCAAGCGAACGCGGTATCTGTCCCGGGCCTGGGGAGCTGGAACAAGCTTTCTACGGAAGAGGGGATTGAAGTAGGTTATTGTGGATATCCTGATTAAAGTTGCAGTGCTTTCAGATCGCCGCCTCTAAAGAATCTTTACTAGATTTATTTTTGTTCCTTCTTTAGTGGTAAACATTTTACCACTAAGCGTTTAGCCGCTTCTGACTTTCTCTCACACACCAGTATGAATTTAAGACCTTTACATTTCCTTGATTCCCCTTGGCCTAAGAAATCATATTTAGTCCAATTTTACCAAAAAGCAAAACCAGGTATGAATTAAAGTCCCAGACACCCTCATTTATACTCATCCTCATGCCATGCTCCTGAATAACTAGTTATGCTACCAAAAAACCCCCAAAACACCAAACACTGCTTTTCTTGTTTTAGCACATCTTCATAGCAGGGGAGGGGTACAGCAGCTTTCAAACATTCTGGGCTCCTCTTAAAAGGAGGTGTTTTTTCTAACGTGAGCTGTGCTCTTTTTTTAAATACACTTAGACTGAGGCATTTAGAGGTAAAATTACAGGGGAGGCAATATTATAAAAACCCTTTCCCCTGTGTCTATTTGAAGTGTCAGGTATATTTGCTTTGGTTTGGAGGGGAGGGAAGCTTGCAGTGTCAGGGGCAGAGGAGCAGCAGCAGCATTCCCAATGGAAAGGCAAGAACCCCGAATGCCTCCGCTGCATAGGCGCTCAGAAAGCATTACAGAAAAGCCTTAATTCGTACCTCCCCTTTTGTCCATTTATTCAGTCGTGACACAGAGATTCTGGGGCTGCAGTAAGAGCCACCCGTGGATCCTTTTAATCTAGGATGGTGTGCCGATGCAGTAGCTACAAAGCCTAGATGTGGGGACACTTATCAGTGAGATTCTTGCTGGAGAAAGGCTGGGAAAGCTGTGAAGTGTGAGCAGCCTCAAAGTTAATGAAAAATGAAGATATTCAGAACCTTAAGACAGACTTCAGGGTTTAAACCCACACCACTGAGAACTGCTTTAAGAAGGGCCCATTTGCTGTCCCCAAGTCAGGGGCTTCCTCACTCACCTGAGTATGAGTACCCAGCAAGAAGGATTACACTTCTCTGTTATTATACACCAGAAAATCAGCCTTGTTTTAACAAATTATTGTAATGGATCATTTATCTAGTACGAGAAAGCTGTGTCTACATTAGTGTCACACAGATGTGTTCTCTTCGCTGTTTGGTTAATGACGGTAAATGTTTGGAGTCCATTTCAGAGCTGAGTTCTTGTTCAGAAAGTTCTGAAAGAAATGCCGTCTGTTAGGACCGACGGATCCTTAAGTCTCAATTTGGCAAGTTGTCCTACTGTGGGTAGCTGCACAAATATTTCATGTATGTTGTTGTAGATTTAAAAACATTACTCATGTTTTAATTCAAGTGTCTGCGTTTGACACAGATGTGACATATCTGTATATATTATAAATCAATACTATTTTTAACCACATATTTTGTACAAATATTCACATTAGCTCTGTACTTCAGTGAAAATCTATAATGGTATTAAACGTTTTGGTGGAATTAGCAAACTCCTTGTCCATGCTTTGTTTTCATTTTATAACAGTTTTAAGCAGCTGAGCAGTTTCTTACATTCAAGACAAATACTATCATTTCCAGTTATTTAGAACGGTGCCCTAAATCCGTATACACCTGTACCCTCTAGTGTCTGACTGCAGCCACTGCAGAAGCGTGCAGCTCCCCAGACCTCTCTGAGTGACAGGAGGCCAGAACTAAAGTTGAACCAACACTAAATGCGAGTACTGTTTTTTGTAGCTAATGAGAGCAACTAGCAGCGTGAGACAGCATGTCATTGCTGTTGAGGGCACCCAACTAGAGATTTCAATACACACTGGTGCAATTTTATAATGGCTTTTTTCTTTTTACACCTTTCTCCAAAGCTTCTGGTGTGGGTCACTGCCAGCAATCAGACGATCAACTTTGTGCTACAGACATGGTCTGATTCAGTTTCCCCAAAAGCCATATCCACACGGCTTCTACCAATCACATCAACAATATGTTACTTCCAGTTTTGTCCTAGTCTCAGTCTCTTATCTCTAACAGAACAACAGTAATGAAGGGGCAGGGGGGAAATGCTAAGGAAACACAAGAGCCTTGTCTCCTACTACAATTCTAACAGCTGGGGTGAGGAGAAGGAAGGTATTACCCTGGCTTAAAAAATTTAGAAGCAACGACCAGACTTTGCCACTGCCCCAGGCTCAGGCGAGCCCCTTACTGCACGAGCCTGGCCAGCTCAGTCATCTCAAGTTCATGAAGCCAACCTGTAACTTCACACAAAAAGGAGGGGAGGGAGCCAGAATTTTACCTGGATTACAGCCTGCACACAGGGTATATGTAACCCTTTTCAACTTACTTACTAATAACGTACTGTGTTGGGAATGTCAAGTCTCCAGGAGGTTGCCAATAATATGAAAGCAGGTTCATCCTGTATGGATTAGGGAAAGAAAACAAAAACTCAAACTCAAACCCCAAACCCACGAATTTTGCTTTCTTCGCATTGTAATGCTTGTTTGCACCAGAAGGACAGGTAAGTTAGGCAGTGCGAACTATGAAGTGATTAATAAGCAGCACGTTCCTATGCACCACTAGAAGCACAATGGTTTTCTACACTGCCGCAAAGTGGGGTAAGGTTTGCACGTGGGCTTTGGACCTCTACGCGGCACAGATAAAGATAGGAAACCCAGCTTGGACTCTCGTCCCCTTCAGCAGCTTAGTTTCTAGCGAGACAAGGAGGGACAAACTGATTTTTCTCTTCATTCCAGGGCATGGCTACGGGCCTTGAACATCACAATACCGGAAAAAGTACCTGCCAAGAAAAAATGGAAAATTTAGAGCCTCGGAACACAAGAGGAGAAAAAAAGGCAGATAGAAAACTACCCTGAATCATCTTTTTTAAAAAAAAAACCAAAACCCTGAAGCAGCGCTTGCAGATACCTGGATTGCAGCTACATACAGATAAGCGCATTCTGATTTTGCTCCTTGCCCTTAGCGGCAGGTGAAAGCACCGCCGGCCCAGCCTGGGCCCCGGTTCTTACCCGCCTAACCTACGAGGCGCAGCGACTCCCTCACAGCCTACCCGCCGCACCGCAAGCCCCAGCGCCGCCAGGGCCGCCTCCAAGGCGGGAGATACCCGGTGCCCCCCAGGAGCTGCCTCCTCGCCCGGGCCCTTCTCGAGGGCACCGGAGAAGCGTTCCCCGCCGCTCGCAGCGCCGGTACGACGGAAGACGCGTGCTCGCCACCGCCCCCCCTTCACCGGTACCGGCGCTGACTGACAGCGCCGCTGGCCACTCCCAACGGGGCGGGCGGCTGGCGGGGCGGGGCGGCTGTGACGAGGCGGGGGGAGCCTCACCGCCGCGGCCCGGGGTGGTTCTGCCTGCGCTCGGGAGCCGCCGGCAGGTAACGGCGGGCCGCGGTTCCTCCAGGGGGGACGCGCTCCCTGCGGCCGGGCGGGGACAGACACCCCCCCACCCCCCGCCTCACCGCGGCCCGG
>VZSC01000279.1:287235-304178 GCA_013398225.1 Steatornis caripensis | reverse complement strand
TCTTTCCTTCTTTCCTTCTTTCCTTCTTTCTTTTTCCTTTCTATGGCACACTGGTGCCGCTGAGTAGCTCAAAGCAGCCTAGCAACACTTAGTACACATTGCATGCGTGACAGAAACACCACATTCCTGTTCTTATGATTTCTGGGATATAGCCATGAGAAAGAAAATATGCCCAGATCACTGCTGAGTGAATCTCAACTGGCTGCTCGCAGCTGGGTACTTCAAAAGATACAGAAGAACCTCTGCTATCTTGTTAGTTGCTTTACAATAAGAGAAAAAATTCCATACCAGCACCCTTTCCTCACCCTTAATCACCCTACCATCATCTTCTGTGAAGGAAGCAGCACAGTAATTCCAGCAAACTTTGTACACTATGGCATATATTTGCATAAGATGAATTAGAAATTTAGGATTAGCTTTGATTGGAGCAATCGGTACGGCTGCAGGAGCACAACTCCAACAGCAAATAATAAGAAAATTCCTCTATCACAAGAATGGCATTACACATCTATGGTAGCACGTCCCCTGTAAAGCTGCAGATACTGGAAAGTACAGCATAACTCCATGGGAGAAGAAGCCCTCGGACAGGCTTTGAGAGGGCAGAGGCATTCAAAGTGTTTCTGAGCACATCCCCGGATAGCAGAACTGCAAGAAGGACAGGAGGTAGAAGTCCATGCTTATTTGCAATCTGCTTAGAGGTAGATATACTAGTGTGAAGTAGGTAGAGGAGGTATGTGGGCAGACATGCAGGAAGACCTGATCTTTGTCACCTATACAGCACATGATCATCAGATGTAGGTGTAATGTCTCAGATGCCAGAGCATTTCTTGACTTGGTCCTTTGAAAAATGCCCAGACAAGCTCTTCTCCCTACTCCTTGATGTGGTTAAGATGACTTAACACGTTAGGTTTTGGTTTTCCTCTGCTGGGAAGGGCCCAAGGGATCCCTCTTATCAACTTCCCTTATCACTTATCTGGAAANCCTTTGAAAAATGCCCAGACAAGCTCTTCTCCCTACTCCTTGATGTGGTTAAGATGACTTAACACGTTAGCTTTTGGTTTTCCTCTGCTGGGAAGGGCCCAAGGGATCCCTCTTATCAACTTCCCTTATCACTTACCTGGAAAGGGTAAGGCAAAAGGGCAATTCGAGTCAGAGAGAGAAAGAAGATACTTTTATGGTATTTGACCTAGACTTGTTAGCAGGTTCAGTAGTCACTAACAACCCAGGAAAAACCACAAGGAGGAAAAATACAGAAATATGAAGAATAAATTAAATAATAGGTTCCCAAGAGAGAGATTTGATCCAGACTCCATGTGCAATAGTGTATAAATATAACGAGATTAAATACTTACCGTAGTAAGGATCAAAGGCCAGGTTTATAACACATTTTTGGCAGGGTTATGCAGAAACAAACCAATGCCTGGTGGCCAACGAATGCCTAGTAGGATGGTCCTATCTCCCTGTGAAATCAGGGCAGGTCAAAAACTTTTGAAAATCCCATTAAGTACCTTAGTGGCAGCTCTGCATCTCTACATACACTTTCAAAAATCTAACTCTGAGCTAAATCATCAATTCAAAAGTAGAAGATAGTGGTTGACAAAGGATTACAGTTCTCATCACAGTTTCTGTCTCACACAGGAAAGAGGAAAAAGCAGAAATACGAAAAATAAAACATTACAGTTTTAAGAGTTTGCAATGACACTAAGAATTTCACGTCTGTGTTTGAATACAAATGTATGCGCTATATCCAAAATGGGAAAACCCAAACATTGAGGCACTTTAAACTTTTTTACAAGTCTGTTCATTAAACTTAGCTGACATGATGAAGTTCAAAACAGTAACAGAAACCTATTGTGATCCTATATACTTTTAGAAAAAGCGGCATGGCACTTTTCGAGTTTGGATTATCAGTGGAAAGTTTCAGCATAGATGTCATTGGTCTTTCCCATGTGTGTCATGGCCAGTATTCCAATGTGTTTACTGAATACACAGTTTGATGCTGTGCTCACTCATTTACTCTTCAAAATTCCCAGCCCAAACAAAAAGACACCACTTGCATCATAAGCTCAGTGACTCATTCCATAAAATCAGGCTTCCTCTTTCTGTGGACCTTGAACAACTGGCTTGATCCAAGATGTAACAACTGTTTGCAGAGGGAAAAAAGCAGCAATTTCCCTTAAGCATAAGCAGAGATGGTAATAACAAATGTCAGCTTAAGTGGGTTAACAGGGTCACAGAACCATTTACATTTCGTTTGGTGTGTGAGTTTTTGAAGTTCTGTGTAGCTTTTAAACAACTGCAATTATTGTACTAGGAAAGGAGGGGAGACAACCCCAGCAACCTTTATCCAAATAATAGATCTGCTAGCTAAGAGAGTTCAAAAATCTCACTCCTTTATGTTGGAAACTGTTCTTGATTACAAATAAGTATGCTGTCAAAAGCACAGGGAGCAAGTAACTCAGAATACATGGCAGACATAACAATCAGTACTCTTTTTAATCTGAGCAGATACCAATGCTTCAGATATTCAATTTGATTTTTAATTACTATTTTTACTTAAAGATTCAATTTCATCGTAACTTCTTAAGGTCTTCATTGTTGCCAAATCAAATTTCCCAGCTATTTCTCCCTCTCTTGTCCCCAGACTCAGCTAATGCCTTGTGTGTTTAATCTGTGATCGTCATCATTTTTGCATTACCAATATTCATAAATATTCTGCATATACATTTCTCTTCCTTTATTACCCTTACATTTTTCCTTTGCTTACATCTGTACAACCCTATTGCCTTCATAGCAGACTCTCAGGTACACCTGTGCAATGTTACTGAGAATAATGGTTAAGCTATGCCAATTAATATAAAAAACCCATTTTGTTTATAAAAAAGCAGAACTGTAATTCACTCTCCTTGAACAATACTGAAATTACCATCTCAAAGACATAAGAACATAAAAATCTAATGCCAACAAAAGAACAAATATTACATAGTTTATTCATATCTACCCAACACAATCAAACTATGCTCACAATCATAAAATGCTGCAGTAGGACAAAGAGATAGCCTTTTGTTCTCTATTAATCAGAGATAAGCATCGGTTACCAAGGTGGAGTTTCACTAGAATTACTAATCGATTTCTGGAAAAGAAGGGGATTCAGTGAGAATCAAATCCTTAGCAAAACAAAACACAGCAACTATCATCAACAGCATTTATGTTTCGAGATACTGTTGTCATTTGTCACAGTGAACAAAATACAACCACTGAGCAGAAACAGGGTTTAGGCAGTCCACAGCTTCACAGAATCAGAGAATGGTAGGGGTTGGAAGGGACCTCTGGAGATCATCTAGTCCAACCCCTTGCTAAAGCAGGTTTGCGTAGGGCAGGTTTGCCTAGAGCAGGTTTGCCTAGAGCTTGTTGCCAAACATTTTTGAGGATTCACATGATCAAGCACAAAATATATTAAAAAATTTCTTGAAATCTTTTGTGTCTCTGCCAGATAGGTGGGAATTGACCATGTAGAATTATAATTTTATTTCTTTTTTTCCCCCCAACCTGGTACAGAGAACTCCCGGTTAATAAAAACAACTCAAGCTTGAAAGTTCAAACCTATATCAATACTTGCTGCCAACACACAGAAGTGAGGAATGTACAAGTTAGTCACAGCAGTGGAGTAAGAGGGTAATGTAAAACCGCTCCTTTTTGTTCACCCCCCAGCATTCCCTGCACTGGAGCCCAGACTGCCGTGGAAACCTGTGCTGAGTCAAACAGGGGAAAGCTGCTGGGCTGCTCTCCAGTCGGTATGGGTAAGCCCTCTTCCGCAGTAGCAGAAATCCACATTCATCCTTGTCTTTGATGCAATGATTAGGCCCGTATCTGGGCTTGCTGAGAGATTTTGGCCTGAAAGATATAGATCTTATTTTGGTAGTCAAAAGATTCCAGCTTTCTAAGTTATCCAGATGTCATGTGAAATATATGTCTGTGTCCATGGTCCAGACAGATTACGAAGGCTCCAAAAATCATACCCAGAGTTCATCAGGAGTAAACCGACATCATCCTATTGAATTTGCTGACTGCACTCTCTACAGTCAAGATGCTCAGAGCTGCCAATATGGGAGATATATTGCATCATCTGCAAATTTTTTACATCCTTTTATCAGTGTATAGAAAAAATCCACCAGTACATAGGGGAAAAAATGTGGTTTAATTTTCTTCTTGAACTATAGGAAAGTTCAATAAGTGTTCTTCATCATTCTGTGAGGATTCCTCCTCCTTTGGAAGTGCTCTTCATTCTGACATTCCCTCACCAAAAGCTCATGAAGCATTTTTATAAGCTGTATAGCAAAAGGTTCGTCTTATCTTTCGATACTCAAAATACGAAGTATCTATTGTCACAGGCTATGACTTTAAGCCATTCAGTGTAATCTGTTTATCTGTCTATATATTAGATACATGCTGAAAAAATGCATTGTGTTTGGATCTGTTATATAAGGCCAGTGCATTACATCTAATACTTATCCACCAGAAATCAGTTCTGCAGTACTTTTGTTCGCTCACTCTCAAGATTTCGGTTTTATGGAATATATCCACATATAGGGTATGAAACATGAATCATTCTGACTTAGTCAGCACATTACTTTTCTGGGAGGAAGCCTGAAAAATATTGTATCCCTATAAAACTAGAGGGAAAATGTAGGCACCACTATAAACAGTACTTTCACTTAGTTGTAATTTGCCAAGGACCATAGGGCTAACATCTCTGTACTTGCTAATCACCAACTTGGGTAAGTGCTAAGCCCTGCAATTTTGCAAGTCTTCAGATGTTACAGGAGTGTTTTCACTTCTCGAGATCAGACTTTAAATAAATTATGGGGTATGTAATAATGGCAGATGATCAGCTTTATGTCTCACCATCAAACTACCAGAGCAGAGTAAGATCGATTTAATTACAAAGTTTCAAGAAGACTATCTCATTATTCCTTGTTTTCAGAGTCCCTATATGTCTGTCTGCTGCGTGAGTCAATATCCCCAGGCGTATTATGCTACACTTCTGCATTAAATTGGTCCTCTTAAGACAACAAAATGAAATGAAAGAAAAGCGATCCCCTTACAGACTTTCTATGTAGAAAAGTTTCTGGTCACACAAGTTTAAACAGAAAATATTAACCCAAATTTGCATCTCCTCTGTTTCTTTAAATTCCAGGCAACTGGGAAGCCCACATTCTTTGATGGCACCATCACTGCAGGTAAGTAAGTCTAAGACACATCTTTTGTCATAGTTTTCATCACCTATAAAACCAGTCACATTGCTTTGAGAGTCCATCCAGCCCAGTAATGTCTTCAGAAGTGTCCACCTGTGGACATATAGGAAAAAGAGGATCAGAGCAAGCATGTATGATATTTCATCCATAATACTCTGTTTGCCTCCAGGTACTTTCAGGTTTGCTTTCTAAGTGCTCATCCAATCTATCTGTTAACCCGTATGAATGCTTTGCAAACAAAGCATATTTGGGCAAAGAACTCCACAGTCATAAAACTTGTTGCATGAAGAATCACCTCTTTTTGTTTGTTTTGAAATTCGCTGTTACTACATGATAGTACAGGGGGACCATCTGATGGATCTTGTACGGGAAAAAAACCTAACCTAGATCCCTATCTGTCCTCTCTATGGCACTCATTATTTTGCAGACCATCATACTCCTAAGCATTCCCTTTGTAGGCTGAGGAGATCCAACCTACTCAGTTGTTGCTTGTATGAAAGCTGCTGTATATTTTCACCCATATTCCTTGCTTCTGCAATAGCGAAGTACACAAGCACTAGCTAAATTACGGGGTTTTCTGTTTCTCTTTCTATTCCTTTCCTAACAACTCCTTATATTTTATTTGCTTTTTTGACCACTGCAACATTCTGAGCTCGTTTCCGTAGAACTGTTGTATTAGTGAGGTTAAAAGAATTATAGAACTAGTTCAGTGTATTTTAGACCTGTGAGACTTTACTCAAAGCAGTGATGTGCTTAGGAGTTCTGATAATAACTATATGACTATATAGCAGAGCTTTCATTGTTGAATTTAGCTGTCATGTTTACGTGATGAGAGGAACATTCAACTGACAAAGAAGTTACCATCTACAGCAGCTCTGATACTGGAGTAATCATGCCTGGCTATATTCAGGGGCGGTATTATGAAGAGGGTGAGGCAGCATTAGATTTCCCTATAAACAACGGCTGGTAATCGGTAGGTCTCTATGACACGTTCACAGAGTTATGTGGCATCCACATTTACAACTGCCCTAGATGTATTTTCTATCAAAAGTCCCAAGAGCTAATTTCTACCTCTTTGTCTTGAGACATCCAAGCAAAACAACAGCATTCTTAGCATTTTGAAGTTCTTGCAGGTTCATTGTTTGTTGAAACAAAAGCTCAGTCAAAAATTGGGACAAAGGCTTAGGAATTCAATAAAAATTTTCAAATGCCTGCTTTTGTGCTAAAAAACTAGTAAAACAGCCACACTGCCACATTAACAAGGAATGGGATGTTTTGATATGACTAATTTTCTGGGTGTTGCAGAACCACTTTTGTAGTCACTGACTTCCTATGTGCTGCAAATGTTGGTTTCTTTGTTAGTTAAATATGTAGTTATTCCAGAAACTTTCAAACACACCACTGAAACACTGCACCTGAATTCAACACTGCACCACACCAAACAGCAGCCACAGTGCCAGTATCTCCCATTTTGTGCTCACATATTTTTTTAGATGACATATGTGTAATTTTATGCTGCTTCCCAGAGACATTGGTCTTGTTCTTTCTTACATGAATTAGAATTGGGGGGAAAGGGTAAATGCTTACTCTTGCTGTAAGAGAGAATGGAGAGAAGACCTGAACTATCTGAATATTTCACTACCCTGCTTTTAGTTCCTCTTACTATAGCTCCTCCAAAGCGCCAACAAGAGCTTTTGGCAGGGATTCCTGTTCCCATGCATAGTGTAAGCGATGTTATCACTCCTCATTAGGTCCTGTTGATTCACTTTGGTTTTAAAGGATGGATACCTGACTGCTTAAAGGGAGATCAGTGATAGACTTTCTACTTTTACGGGTAATGGTGTAACTATTACAATACATCGTGTAAAGACTTTTATTCAGGGACAGAGAATATAGTCCTGAGACTATGAAATGTGAAGAGCCAAAATATAGCTGAGGGAGGAAAAGGTTCAGTCTGTAAAAATAAAAAGCCTTGTTAAAGCCAACATTTCAGTTGGGGGTGAGTACCGTACCAAAGAGCAAGGATGCCAGGTTGGATAGCTAGCTTTAGACAGAAAGCCAGAATAAGGTGTAGTTTGAGCAGAAGATCAAAAAGAGTGACTTACACCAATTGCATGGCGTGCTGGCTACCAGCACGGGAAGCTACAATCAAGGCAACCAAGTCAAAGACACAGCGCAATTATTTAAAAACACAAATGAATACAGCATGTCCCTGCTTGGCATTCAGATCTGTCTGGAACCCTGTAACTCAGGCTGGAAGTGAACTGCTATTAGCAGGAAAAGTAGAGAGACAAACCATAAAATGCTTTGCAGATCTGGTTGTCTTTATCTTCATTAGCGAACCTCGCCAAGCCAGTGAATTTATTCCAGTGCATAAATGGTTGAGCAAACCTTACAGAAAAAAAGAGCAGAAAGTGGGAAAAGAAGCACATGATCTTGCGGAAAAATCTGTTGACTGCTTGACTGCTTAAGAGATATTTTTTTCCCCCAGTTCCATTAACATGACAGTGCCAAGGTCTCTCACGTTGTGAATAATTATTTTCTCCACAATAAACTTTTAGATCAGTACATTGAAGGAACAAAAGGCCCAGAGGATTGGACCTGCCAAACCCCCCTAACCTACTGCAGGAGTCTGGCCTTAGGACTTTTCTAAATCGACCTTTATTTAATCACTGTATGCAGACTTATAAAGCCAGGACTACAATTTTAATCTTACAATATATTGAAACAAAACTGAATTTTGATTTGTTATGAGCTTTATGATTGAGTTGATTGCATATACAGATATTCTTGATAAATAAACATGAGAAACAGCAAGTAAACAGCAGAGAATGAGTCATACAATCTTCAAGCAATGATACTATCCTGATCAGCATATATATGATAGTAAAGATACAGGCTGCATCTTCACCTACTTTCTCCTGAAGTTACAATGAGCCTTGGGATCCTGACCCATCAGTCATTCAAGCTGGCACACAATCACACACACACTGTCTGCCTTTTATGCCAAGTACCCAACATCCCTTTGCATAGAAATAGGAAACTACTTGTGGGCGCTACAGATGTAGCAACAGCAAATTCTGTACCCAAAGTTAGTTTGTACCAAAAGACATTTGCCTGCTTAGGTTGTTGTCAGCAGTATCATTCATTTTCTGTTTATCTCAGATTTGTTTGCAAACACTGCTGAAAAAGTCAGCCAAGTTTAGTACACTGTATATTCTCCTAATGAAATAAAATATATCATCACGACAAGTATTTCTCTCATGCCTAATTAGCAAGCCCTCATGGGTTTTAAAATCTTGCCAGTGCTGATAAGTAACTAAAGGTTTGGTCCTTATAACTCTTTGCTTGCTGCGCAGCACTTGGATTGTGTGAGCCCTCCCACTGACTTCAGGGAGATTTCTGGAGTCATTCATCACAAATCAGGATTTTATCACGGGCATCTGTCATTAGATAATGCAAGAAGCCAGTATTTTCTACGACGGGTGTAAATACACTGAACACAAAGAAAACTCAACTTGCTTTTGGTAAACTAGTGCACCCGTAAGATACCAGTGCTGAGGTGATGCAGTTACTCGTGTATTTTGACAAAAGGCAGGTGTGCAGGGAGCGAGGTTTCAGGTACACACATTATCCTGTGTATTTCACTGTTTCGGGTTCCATCTATCCTCCTTTTCATTTCCTTATTTTCTCTGCCTTGGAAGACTTCTTGTACAGTTAGGATGTATGAACATTTGTTTTTTCCAAAGGCTCAAAAATGCCATGTTCACTTCCAAACCTATGTCTCTTCTCAGCAGTGCGATGCAATGCTGCCAAATCCAAACTTGTGGGCTAGATGCCTTGTTTAACAAAAGTAACCTGAAACTCTGTAAGCTTTGTATAATGCTAACATCTGCATTTATTCAGCTGCAAATTATATGCACGAAGCTAGCTCCTAGCTGGTGTAAACAAGGACAGTTTCTCTGAAGTCACTGAGGATTGCCTCCACTGACACAATCAAAACATATGGTATATATTCATCAGTTCACTTCCCTTACACAAAGTTGGTCAGATTGCCAGTGAGGTATTCATTCATAGACTACTCATACATACTCTTCTGCTATAAATTACAGCCCTCAATTATAAATTCAAATATATATCATTGTTCAGATGAACGATGTGTTGGGGCAGTTTCATCTGGTCCAAACGGTTCTTGAAACCAACACTGATTCTTAAATTTTCCATTTAAAAATGAATCCCAGAAAGTTTAACTCTCTGCTGCAGCTGTCCTTCTGTGCACAGACTGAGCAACTGTGTTGGCTCCTTCTCTCCGGCTCCGTGCCCACTTAGTCGTGGATGCAGAAATACCCACTTGCTGTGTGTATATAGAAGAGAAAACCTTGTTTTCCCTCTGCTCCCTGCCTGTCCTTCGCTTTACCACATGGCCACTCGTTCACACCCAGAATCGCCCAGAATTAACTGAAGTTTGACATCCAACTTCTGGCTTAAAGGCAAGAAAGAGCAAAGAGAAGTAGAAAACAGAACAGACAAAGCAGGACCAAATAGAAAACCACTATATAAAGGGATTTGCAAAACCAGAGGCAGATTCCCCTTGCAGGATCACAGTGAAAAGACAGTGGGTGATCAAGGAAAGGATGAGCCAAAAACGATGTAAGGAAACTCCACTCAGACAGGAGGAAAAATCCTTTGCTATGAGAGTGCCTATGCGCAGGAGCAAGCTGCTCAGGGAGGTGGTAGAACATCAGTCCTTGGAGATCTTCAAGACCTCACGGGATAAGAAGCAAGGTGATCTCACTTTGAGGTTAGGCTTAACTCCACTTAGTCCTGCTTTGAGAGGGGATTGAATTAGATTAAATCCCTGCAAACCTGAATTGTTCTGTGATTCTGTGGTTTAGTTCAATTTATTTTTCAGGTGATGAAAGTGTCAACAAAGGACAGTTCCAGTGACTACAGGTGAGTAACATTGTGATAACATGAATATAATTTACAATGAGGCCCACGCACTCCTTTATGACTGGGATTATATTATATATGATATATTTTAATATGATATGATATGATGATATAATATATAGTATAATTTTTTCATTTAAGCTCCCCCCTCCCCAACAGATGATAGCACAATTTTTCTGAGAAGTCCAGATAAAATCTACAGTTTAGACAGACACAAATGAGAAAACATTTTCAGCTATTTGCTATAGAATACAGGTTTCCTGAGCTAGTGCACCAGCTTTGATAGCTTGGAAGACTTTGTTTCATCCTCAGAGAGAAATTTCTAAAGAAAATGTAGACTTTAAAGAACAAGGACATGAAAGAGTGTTATAAGAATGGAACATTTTAGTGTCTGGGATTTTCTGTGTATGTTAAATACCAAAGGATTTCAATTTCTTTTGATACTAGAGATTAAAAAATAAAGGGTTTATTGGTCATTTTATCTCGATGTGTTTTTTAAATCTGTAAATGCTAGTAAAACATACTTTATTCCTAACTTCTCTAGAGCTTATGATGATAACTAGATGTTGTCTGTGATTTTTTGCAGAAAGTGAACTTTTTACTCTGAATTCCCTTCAGTGTGATTATTTACAGTTTATCTTGTACTAATACCAGCTCAGATGCTATAACCCCCAAAAGGAATATAAGTGATTAAAAAAAAAAAAGGCAAAATGAATTTTTGTTTGTTTCCCCCATATTAGTACATCCTATATAAAAATTACTTTTATTTAGACTGTGTGCAGGGGGGGCATCTTCTCACTGAAAGCAGCTGATCTGTGTACAGACTCTGTGTTCCTGTGTCATAAGAAATTACTTGCCCCATCTATGGAAATCACATGTTTTTCACTTACTGTAATTGTAGGGAACATAAAAATAAAATTAAAAATTAGATCATTCTCTTTTGATTGCAATTTACATCACCTCGCACCTGTGTAAACCACCAAACAAGGTGTGAAGGAGTNTGAACTTCATCAGGTTCCTCTCTGCCCAACTCTCTTGTTCTGGTGTTACTTCTCAAACGCTCTTCAGTATTTGCTTTGAGTCATAATGGATTAGTTCTAAGAATCCACGTAAGGGCAATATAGCATTAGGTGAAGAACGCATTGAGAAACAGACCCTTTCTGTAAAGTTTCGTATTCAAATAGAGAAGCTAGAGAAAGAATGTGGTGAGGGNTGTTTTTCACTTACTGTAATTGTAGGGAACATAAAAATAAAATTAAAAATTAGATCATTCTCTTTTGATTGCAATTTACATCACCTCGCACCTGTGTAAACCACCAAACAAGGTGTGAAGGAGTCAGCATGGAGGGCCAGCATATCTCTTCACTAACATAGATGCTTTAAAAAGATTATTGTCAAAAATAAGTTTCTATGATAGGAAAAGAAAATTAGCATCTTTAAATATTTACAAAGTGAATGTGTATTTTAAAATGAGCTAGGAAATCAACATCCTCTCTAAGATGTAAATAGAGTCAGAAAATCTATTCAGGATGAAAAATGTATTCAACATCTTGAGCCCCATATTTTTTTCATGCGTCTTTTGTGAATAGACTTGATTTTTGATAATGCCCTCATTATTCAAAAAACTTTTAACCAGTCATTACCCAAAGATGAAGATAAGCAGGAGTAAGTCCTGAGGCTGTTTGAGGTGGCTCACAAATACTCATTTGCACTTTAAAAGACTTTTTTTTTTTTGAGTATCAGAATTGTTCTTTGAATGCTCACAGACAGCATTTGAAAGATGACAGAAAGTACTCTTAGTAAATGTTCTTTTTTCTGCAGCAATGACTCCTTTCAGATTTAGCTAAGTTGCTAACTTGATGCCTTTTCTTGATTTGAAAGAACATCTCATAGAAATGCAGCAAATTTGTGACTCCATCTCAGNAGACTCCACAACCTCCCTGGGCAGCCTGTTCCAGTGCTCTGTCACCCTCACAGTAAAGAAGTTCCTCCTCATGTTCAGGTGGAACTTCCTGTGCTCCAGTTTGTGCCCATTGCCCCTTGTCCTGTCGCTGGGCACCACTGAAAAGAGTTCGGCCCCATCCTCTTGACACTCATCCTTTAGATATTGATAAGCATTGATGAGAGTCCGTCTCAGTCTTTGCTTCTCCAGGCTGAACATACCCAGGTCTCTCAGCCTTTCCTCACAAGAGAGACTTTGCAGTCCCCTCATCATCTTCATCACCCTCCACTGAACCCTCTCCAGTAGCTCCCTGTCTCTCTTGAACTGGGGAGCCCAGAACTGGACACAGTACTCCAGATGTGGCCTCACCAGGGCAAAGTAGAGGGGGAGGATCACCTCCCTTGACCCAGGACGCCATTGGCCTTCCTGGCCGCAAGGGCACACTGCTGGCTCATGGTGAGCCTGTTGGCCCCCAGCACTCCCAGGTCCTTCTCCACAGAGCTGCTCTCCAGCAGGTCAACCCCCAACCTGTACTGGTGTATGGGGTTATTCCTCCCCAGGTGCAGGACCCTACAGTTGGCTTTGTTGAACTTCATCAGGTTCCTCTCTGCCCAACTCTCTTGTTCTGGTGTTACTTCTCAAACGCTCTTCAGTATTTGCTTTGAGTCATAATGGATTAGTTCTAAGAATCCACGTAAGGGCAATATAGCATTAGGTGAAGAACGCATTGAGAAACAGACCCTTTCTGTAAAGTTTCGTATTCAAATAGAGAAGCTAGAGAAAGAATGTGGTGAGGGAGTCTTCTTGCCTCCTTTTCTGTGTGAGGTGAAGTTAAGGCACATAGGAAGCGAGGTGAAGTTGTGACACACGGGAATTAACCATCAAGATCAAGGAAGAAACTGAAAAGTTTTGCATTTATTTCAGGTTTTAGCTGGGGGAAATAAAAAGTTTTGTTGGTTGGCTGGTTGGTTGATTTTAATCCAAAACCTATAGCAGTGAATAGAAAATACTTCTTTATAATCTCATTTGGGTTTTGACCAGGCCCAACCTGAATAAATATTGTCCCCAGGACTAGGCAGAAATAGGAGAATGGGACACTTGAGTACAAGTCTGAAGCATGTATAAGGCTGTAGGTTTTCTTCAGAACGACGCGACAAGAGATGGAAGAAAAGTGTGTCTGCTGGCCTATGAAAGCCAATGACTCTTGAAGTGATAACAGGTATTATCTTCTACGAGAGAAAAAGTAACAGCTCTTTCATACCTGACTACTCTGCCTGTTTTCAAAATATTTCTAACTAAATGCCTAAAATAACATTTCATGAAGCAGTTATGTGTTTAAAGGTACTGGAAAAATACAGAAAAACTTTGAAACTTGTACCTGATATGTGTTCCCAGGATGCATAATGTTTGTGCTGAAGAGAGAACTAAAACAACAGAGGAGGTACACTCTCTTTTTATTATTACTATTATTATTAAAGATAACCTAAGCCTGCTTGTAATATAAAGGAGAAAATTGCCTGGCAGAAGGCTCCTTGCTCCCAAATAGTTACAGACACTATTTCACACTCATCTCCAGCTGAGTCTTAGGGGTGTGTTTGATGCTCTGGATGGAAGTGCCTGCCTTTCCAGCAGCCATAACACTTTGCTGCACCTAAAAGGCCTAACAGTCATCAGCATAATTCCCTGTTAGTTACTATAATTTTCCAATTATTTACATGTAACTGCAAGCTTCTATTGCTTCAGATCTCCGAGGATGTAAGTAATAATCATAATCACAACAATAATGACAAAGGCCAAAAAATTACATAAAAATAGGAAGAATTTTGAAGGAGCAGTAGCCTGTATGTTTGATAAAAACTGCATGACTTTGATTTTGTTCAGGCATATTCATGAATCCATACAAGTGGTTACACAAGTCGTTCCACAAGTGATGCAAATGCAGCACTCCTGAAAGTTGACTGCCATGGAGCTGTCTGATTCTAACTTGTTCCCAGTAAGTTTGCCAATTTGCATGTTGGACTTTAGCCAGGCTGTAGTCCATAATTTCAAATATTTTTTACCTGATGAACTTATCAAAAATCCTGGCATTGTGCCTGAAGCAGAAGGAACATGAAAAATCAGAGGTTGCAGATGCAGAATTTCATTTGTATGATTTCCATTTTTAATGGTAGAGATTCCAGTACAGATACTGAGGTATCATTGCCTTGGGGAATGTATCTAGTTCTTATAAAGATATGCAGGTGTTAACATAAATTATTTGTCAGTGGACTTACTGGCTTTACGAGAACAGTATTTTTTTGTGCCAACTGCAGCATTGCCTTTTCAACTCTTAACGCAATGTCCATGTAATGATGAAGTGGGTTGAAATTCAAAGACTATAAATCTTTCCCCTACAGAATGCATTTAATATTAATTAATAATTCTTCATAAAACTACCCAGATGACAAAGCCACCAAATTCAACTCATGATTTCACCTACCAATTTCTGCAAATAACAGATTACTGCTGGATCTCTGTGCTTTTTAGGTATATGCCAATGGAAAAAAAAGACCTGACAAGCTGGACAATATCCAAAACATATCTGAAAGCAATTTGTATTCTGCTTGTCAAATTGTTTTTCCCTATAGTTGTTAGTGAAAGTGATTTAGAGGTACAGAGCATGTGATAAATTACGTAATTCTGGGAAACAGGACAATGAAATACATCCTTGTTATATGCTAAATAATATTGTCAGAAAATGATGTTTTGAGAGACTCAGAATTAAAAGAATCCATTACCTGTTGTGGCGGATAATGATGCACGCAAATACTTTTTTAGAGTCATTTGCAATACCTGATAGAACAGGCAAACAGGGTGAGACATAGACAACCACTGCCCAAGACATGCAGTATATGTGGCCCCAAGTCTGTCTCTGCTCAAGAAAAGCAGAATTGCAGCTCACAGAGTAACAGTCTTTCAGGGCTCTGAAAGCTCCACATAGCACATATTTTTTTGTTAACAACTTTTCTTGTTCCAGAATGAAGAATTTTCTGTCTTTCTGGGAAAGAATCCAACATTCACCAACATTAGCAGAAGTCATTGCAGCATGCTTTGGGATCTAACTTCTACGCTGAATTTTTGGGTGGGGAAGGGAGAAGAGACAACTCTTTTCCATCCCAAAGGTTTCTCAGCTCCATATTTTGATATGGCACATCTCTGTATGGCTCCCGTTCTCACAACCTATATCACTCAAAAAATGTTAGAAGCTCAGGTTTAAGCTCTTTTTCTTTTTTTTTTTCTTAATTCGCATCAGGAACTTAAGAATTCATGTCCTTTGTCTCAAAGATGCTCTAAATTTTCTTCAGTCCTTTTTTTCATAATAAAGCTCCAAGGGTCTCGTTTTTGCTGTCTTGCTGCTTGTTTCAAGGGAAGCACTTGAATGTATCTTTAACTTCCATCTGCATGGAGGGGATAAACTAGTGCTTAACATTAACTCTGCCTAGGCGTACTTTCTAAATTGCATCCATAGGTCAAACCACCAAATTCTGGCTTTGTCTTCCTTTGTGGTAATTTCTAAACTGCAGAAGTAGTATTTTGCCTCTTCTTTGGTCTTCCCTTGTATTTTCAGACTATCCAGTAAGAAAATCCAAGATAGAGAACTACGCCTGTCCCAGTAACTCATTTAAGGAATTCCTAATTNTTTGCCTCTTCTTTGGTCTTCCCTTGTATTTTCAGACTATCCAGTAAGAAAATCCAAGATAGAGAACTACGCCTGTCCCAGTAACTCATTTAAGGTATTCCTAATTACAGAAGTATTTGTCTTTTTTACTCCCTTGGTGCACGAGTGTAGAGAATTGCCATTTCTTAAAATATATGTGCTTATGTTGAGAAGCATTTTCTATTCTAAGTGCATGAATAATGCCCTCTTATGGCAAAATTTAGGGATTCCCCAAAATTCATTTGTTCTAATATAATTTACATTATCAATTTATGTTCAGAAAAAAAAAACCCCACATTTATCCCAGAAGGAAAAAATAAGAAAAAGAAAAATATGCTGTGCATGATATTACAGTCATAAAGAGTTACACAACCTTTTTTTTCTTTATACTTCCTCCACTTCTGGGATATTTGAGAGGAAAATCCAGTCTTAGAAGCATTTTTTTAACAGTTAGATAAGGAATTAATTTTTAGAACTTTTGATTACTGTTATTTGCCAATTGCTAAACTGAGTGCATACAAAGCAAAGAGTAAGCATATATTGTGCATATATTTATTGATATTGACAAAAAAGGATTTAACTGACTTCTGGAAGTGTTTTAATATAAGTAAATTCTAAGGAATAAACTGGCAAGACTGTGGTGAAATATTACTGAGAGTGTTTATCTCCAATTTCACAATACTTTGTAAGTACATTAAGATAAACTTGCATGAAGTAGTACAAGTTAAGTCTTTTAAATGCCAGCAACAGAAAAATAGCACATAATAAAGTTCTTAAGAAACATTTTGTATCTATTCTGTGTTTTACTTTTGCCTTTTCTTTCTCCTGACAATAACTGACAATGAATAAATTGATTTCAAGTTACAAAGGTGTAATTGTGGTGTAGATACTGTGTTCTGGCTGCCATCCAAACTATAGATTTTTTTTTTACCTTCTTGGCTTAAAACAAACTACTGCTAATAAATTCAAATAAAATCTCAATTAACAGATGTTCTGGAGAGAGTCAGATTAAAAAAACCCCAAATATTTAGTGGAATGTTTATGTTGACAGAGAAAAACTTAAATGTAGACTGACTTTAAATTGGAGTTCTTTCAA
>VZSC01000279.1:62480-274158 GCA_013398225.1 Steatornis caripensis | reverse complement strand
ATGACAAGTAATGTCTGAAATAAAGGACTGAGCTTTTTATATATAATGTATATATAAAGTATAAATATATATTTTTATATATAAAGTATAATGTAAAACCAGTAATTTTATTTTTAAGCTTGATTTCCAGATGGTAAGAAACAGCTTTTGTTATGTGAAAAGAGTTTGCAAGTTGTTCTATATAACAAGATAATGGCCCCACCTGTAGTATGAACTTCTGTTCTATAAATCTGCTCAATAAAAAGAGAAAAAGGTGAAACTTTGTATTGTTCTCTAGCCAAGTGTGATAACATACCCTTTCTGCATAAGCTGCTTCATAGCTTATTGTTTTTGAATAATGTAGATACATCAAGTTATTTGCTGTCTCTGTGCCCTGAGAAGTTGTCAGTTTTTATGGAGAATTGTCACTTTTTCAAGTGCTTCATTTGAAAATAAAACTATAATTAGGACTCCTTATGTTTTAAATGACATTAGACAATAAAGACAAGTCATTCAAGCTTAGGATACTTACATGATATTTTTCAAGTTCTGAATTGGATTTGGCTTGGTGTCTGTAATTACGTTGCATAAGTTTTGGGGGTAGAATGTATACAGGAGGAGAAAATGAGTGATGCTTTTCAAAGCTAACCTGCTCCTTCAGGATCAAGTCAATTCAGCTTATTCACATAGCAGCGTTTCTCATGGGAAAATCCAGCAAGTATCTTGACCTATTCTGTTGTTCATCAGGAAAGATAAAAATGTGAATCGTTTGAATCGTGGGCTGCTTTTCTCTTTACCATCTACTTCATTAAGAATCAAATGTAATTAAAAAGTAAGCCTGGGTAATACCTCAAGAGCCTGATAATAGGGATTTTGCAATTAACTTCAGTGGATGAAGGACTGCAACCCTAATTTCTATTTTTGAAATCAAAAGCATGGCCCCTTGTCTAATTAAAATGTAGTTCATGACTTAGCTGAGATTGTTAAATGTGCGTCTGATGTGAGTGTGGAACTTACTGCTGTCTGCACCCTGAGTGTCTTGAAAATTGAAGTGATGTATAGAACCCCGAGGCCTGATTTCTATTGCTTTGCGCCTTGTGTAGCTGTTTACTTGGATGAAAGAAAAGGCCAGGCAGGAGCTGAAGTGCATGCTTTGCACAGGTATATGTGGCTACAGGTGGCACTAGGCCTATGGAGAATCAGGCAAAGGGATTATCAGTTTGCTTGAATGATTTGTCGTGACCTAATTGTCCTGTTCAGCTGTGATGGCTCAAGCCACCAACATTTGTACATCTGCGCTTGAAGAGCTGCTGCAGCTGAAGAAAGAAAGTATGGCTCCAGCTTTCTCTGATCCTGAAATCGCAAAGATGTGAGGCCTGTGGTGCAGCAGCTGCAGTAGTGTTGGGGAATCATCTGCTGTGTTACCATGGAGCATGCAAGAGCGAGGGAACCTGGGATGGGGAAAGCAAAGGCCTCGACATGTCTCCCTACACTATTAGCATACCATCCCCCCTTCTTTTACCTCTTCTGGCTCCTTGTCCCCGGCATAGATCTTCCCTAATGTGCTTAAGTTGCCTGTCATAATTTAAAGCACCATAGTTTGTTTCCTCCCCATAGCAAAAGACTTACCTTACCTGTTTATGAACTGTCAAGTATAGTGCCTGCCGTTTCTCAGGCTACGTGCATTCCTCCTTGTTATTGCACGTTCCTGAACACATAACTGGGAGCTGTATCCTTCCGTCTTTACAAAGGCAAAACCTTTCTCAAATTAGTGGGAGTATTACCAAAATAAGAAAGGAGTTATTAGACTCCAGCATAGTGTCAGACTGTCATTTCATTCCAACTCACGTTTACACTTCGGGTTTTATTGCAACCCTGAAATGTTGGCCATACCATTTTAACATCAGGTTCTGAATCAGTTAGAGTAGTTCCAGTACTTATTTTTGAAAATATACTCAAACAAATCTATCTTCTTTGAGCTTTGAATTTATATGGAGACATACAACCAAGTGATAATTTCACAATTTCCTGGGAATATTTAATGCATTCCTACCTAAGATGTCTGGTCAAGCAGATATTTCCCATGCAGATTCTCCCATTGTCTCCAGTGAAAATTCCGTATGAGAAGTGGATCAGGGCTAATTTGCAGACGGTTTTGTTCCTCTCTTTGTCATAAAATTACTAGAACACGTAAAGCACTTTTAAGAAAGTATCAGTCAGCTTCATTAATGACAATTAAAAAGCATAAAATGTCACCAGAGCAACAGCAGCGCTTATTCAACTGTCAACATATTTTAAAAGATTTAATGCAACCCCTGTGGTTACCCTCAAGGAAAAATAAAGGAACTGAGAACCATTTTCTTTGAGCTCTTGAGCAACAGCAGTACAACTTGTTTTTAAACAATCCCTCATTGTAATGTTAATGTTACCACAGTTAATAAAATGTTCATTTATTATTTGGGGGACTTTGTGCTGATGACAGTCTAGTAGGCAATGGTTTATGCTCAAGTAGTTGATTGGATCTTTGGTGGTGTCCATGGAATGAGAGCTACTTGCAAAATGAAGTAGAGGTAAAGCATTAAAAAAAAAAAAGAAAAAGAAAAAAGATAAAATAAAAAGAGAGAGAAAAAAGAGAACCATGGTTTTGTTTTTGTTTATATGCAGAACTCATACAGAAACGCCTTGAGTGTTTATATAGTTGCATAATTTTCAGCAAATTGTGGGTGAGATCTTCTCAAAAGTAACTGATTTGTGGCTTTCACAGCTTCATGGATCTTAAATAATACTAATTTATGAAGCATTGAACACCAGCCATGTGAAAATTCGTACCCTTCAATTGTCTCGCACTGGAGATCTAAAAACTTAACTCACTTTTGAATACTGTCAACTAAAAATAAAATTCCTTCGTATCTTTAGTAGTGTTCGTATTTTTACATTTGGTCGAATTGACAACTTTGGTTGTTCTTAAAGACAAATACCTGATTTACAAATTGAAGTCTTTGGGGATCATTTTTAGGCTTTATCTTCTCTGTATATGGAATTTTTTTCTTGCTTTGTTTTTTTTTTTCCTCTGTTAAAATAAACAGAGACATAATGCAATAAATCTTACTTGTATAGAAATTTAATTACTTGAATAGGCTGTGAGTTAAATGTTAGAAAAATAAATTGTAATGCATTAATTAAAAAGCTCAGTATTCTTTTTAGGCTTCCATGGGTAGAGGTCCCACATGCCGAATGACATTGAATCAGCTTATTTTCACACTCCAGTTCAGTGACAGTGTCACTGCCTTGGCTTCACTGTCATCGTTGTTGAAAGAGTGTACAGGAGAGGAGAATTTCATGTATTGTTTCTGTATTTAAAGTTAGATTGTGCCATGTGCTGTGACTTCAGTTATGAAAACAGTCATGCGGTAAAGCTGAAGTCACAGGTGGTGTTTCGTCCGGTTCTTTCTTTGTTCTCTGAAGTTACTACAAAAGGTATCCATGTAGGAAAGCACAAATAAGTACATAGTCTTCAAGGTAGTTAATTATCAGGCCCCAAATTTCGGGGAAAAGCTTAAAAATTTAATCCTACTCTCGGATGAAGAACTCATCCAAATTTTACAAAGTTTGAGAAGACTTGAGTGTTTCTTGCACAATAATCTAAGAGATGACTTACTTTAATCTCTTTCAGTTCCCTAACTCAGGCAATTTGACCTGTATCTGAACCATTTCTTTTTTATTATTATTTTGGTATGGAAAAATCAAACTTTATCTTAGCACATTTTGACAGAGTTGACACATCTTAGCTCTCTCTACTTGTCATAGAAGAAAGCAGCTTATCTTGGCCAATTCCACTGCACTCTCATTACATTTCTCCCTTGTGTTGCCTGTCCAAGGCAAATGCTGAAGTCCCTACAGAGGCAGTTATGTTGCCATTATTGTACAACACATGTTCTTTTATGTTTAAAAAAATGCAATGAGAGAAAAATGGCATAGACATTTCTAATATCCTATCCTTTTCAGGACTATTCGAGTACCAGTAACAAGAGCTCCTCTGTGAGCCATTTCCATAGTGGATGAGTTCACAGTGCACTTTGATAGGTGGTGCTGCACAAGACTTTTTGTGTATCGGATGTAGTTAGTGACGTGACTCACAATAATTACTCATTTTATTGAAGTGTGTTGACTGAGATCGTGCCTGCCATGAATAAATACATAGACCAAGACCTTATGCTGTCATTTGAACTGGCCATTTCCTCAACATGTGCATTTAGTTCTTTTTAGTGCTGACTGTTCACTGTTCTCAGTAACAGTCCTTAATAAAAAGACTAGGCAGGCTTTCTCAGGGAAGGGCCTTTGTCATAAGGACAGTTTGCTGATTCACAGTATGCCTTCTCATCTCATCTTACATTCAGGTGGCAATGGCTGCAGCAGACACCAGGTTAAAAGAAGGCTATGTGTTTTCCCCTGTTTATCTGATTACAGAGTTGGGGTCTCAGGGATGCAACTAAGGAGTGAAAAATACTCCATTATCTGCTTGAATCAGTGTGACGTTGGATCTTCTGTCTTACTGTGAAGAGTGCAAGTGAAGATAAGTGCGTGCTTCCAGTAATGAACGGTGGTGACTAATGGAGGGTTTACACCATCTGTCCTTCCTCCCTTCCCTTCATACCTCCATCCTTACTCGATATAAACTTGGTACAACTGCATTTGCGTCATTACTTCATCTGCCATTGATACGGCTTCCTTCTGCAAGCAGAAATCCTGCTTATTGGTTTACTGAAGCTAAGAGTCTGATATCACAGTGAAAGGAAGATAAGAAGTGATAGCTTTGCCTAGCCCATAAAACCACTCTGGAGCTGGAACCATCATGCCCTTTAGAGAATTTAGTTTTTCTTCTTACCCTTGTGAATATAAAACTAACTATCTCTCCTTGAGTAAAAGTCTCTTGCTTCTTGTGTGGATAAGGTTGATGGTGGTTATGTTTCCGGCCCCTTTGTACAGCAGCTAGTATTTGGGATATTCCCAACTACTACTCTCACCCAGCAAATCAGTTATGCAAAAGTGAGTACTACAAAGGCTCCTCGATTGTCACAGTTAACACCCTAGATTATACTTAGATTATTTTCAGAAACACAGCATGAATATTTTTAACTAAAGATCTTAAAATAATGATTTTATATTCCAAGACAGTGATACAAACAGGAGACAACATTTTGAAGAAATGTCTTGCTACAGATTTATGTCTTATCTACAAGAAACTGACTTTGCAGTTGCCTATGGTATTTCATCATTATCTGGAAAAAACTTTTTTCCTGGAAACCTCCATCAAACCGTCTTGATAGAAAAATCTCTGGAAAAGCATTTCACCAGTGCGCAACTTGAGTGAGTTCAATCAGGGAGTGCCAAGAAATGCAGGATCTGTTAGGAACTCTGTGTGTTGTTAGGGAAAGAAGGTGAATTTCAAAACTGGTATGTGGACACCCTCGAGTCACCACGAGGTTAGAGTTTGGTCTAAGAGCACCTTTCAGGGCTGAGCTCTCAATTTTTAATTTGACCAGTTCTTAATTTGGCCAGTATCTCAGGAATGTGATACGACATTTTTAATGTCATTTGTAACCCTGGGGAAGGAAGAATGTTTTTGGTTTTGTTTTTTTAATTTTTATTTGGAGGCTGTTAGTAAATAATTAATATAAAACACACCTTGTTTTTATGAGAAGTTTTTACTTCTACTACAAATTTCAAATGCAAATATGATTTTGTGACATGCAACATTTAGAAATAGTTTGGAATGAATACCCAGACTTTTGAACTGTTCTGCTTAATCTTACTCACTCCTCTGGGATAAATGATTGCCTCACCAAAATTATCTTCTAGAATGTGGATGAAGAGACATCACAATCACCCTGGATTGTCAAGTTGCTTAATGGGAAAAAAAAAATGTCTTGGCAGATAATTTTATTTAAAAAAAAGCCCCAAACCCCAAAATTAAGTTGAAGCCAAATTGTTTAATTAAAGGCATCACTTTCAGCCATTAAAAGGGTTAGACCGGCATTCTGAAATGACAAAAAAAGACTTTGCTTTAGAGTTACACGCTAAATGTGAATGTATTAAAATTAACTTTCAACTATCTATTGTCTCAAATATTGTCTCCTTTTAGTATTCCCTTTGCAATTTCATAGTTCCTATATTGCTTTGCAAATGCAAGTGAAAGAAACAAGGTCTTGTAAATCCTTCCCTGAGAGTAATAGGCTTTCTCAGTCACCTGTCTTTCTGATCGTTTGTTGTTTCTTATATTTTTTTCTTTTGCTTAATACCGTTTCCTTTACCATTCTTAATGAAAAAATACTCTTTTTTTAAAGTTTCAAGTTACGCAGAATACATCAATTTCTGTCAGCTCAGAATCAATTAAATTGGGCAAATACTTAGCTTCTTTTAACATCTGTATAAATCAGGCTATGTCTTTCATTCTGCCAGCTNTTTTGCTTAATACCGTTTCCTTTACCATTCTTAATGAAAAAATACTCTTTTTTTAAAGTTTCAAGTTACGCAGAATACATCAATTTCTGTCAGCTCAGAATCAATTAAATTGGGCAAATACTTGGCTTCTTTTAACATCTGTATAAATCAGGCTATGTCTTTCACTCTGCCAGCTTAAAGGAGCGACAGAGTTAGATTTACAGGGATAAGGGACATATGTGAAGCAAGTGTCCGATTGCTCATTCAGTTCAATGGCTGGGAATGACGAGGTTCATTTTATTTCCTCCTCGTGTAACAGACCAAGAATGTAAAGTTTAGAACAGCAGAAGGAGAAGATAAATATCATCGTATATATGCACACAAAAATTAATAGTGTAACAGGAAACAAAGAGGGAAAGATAGTAGGATAGATGTGTTCATAATCCTGCAGTAATTTATTTTTAATGCAAAACNATATGTGAAGCAAGTGTCCGATTGCTCATTCAGTTCAATGGCTGGGAATGACGAGGTTCATTTTATTTCCTCCTCGTGTAACAGACCAAGAATGTAAAGTTTAGAACAGCAGAAGGAGAAGATAAATATCATCGTATATATGCACACAAAAATTAATAGTGTAACAGGAAACAAAGAGGGAAAGATAGTAGGATAGATGTATTCATAATCCTGCAGTAATTTATTTTGAATGCAAAAAGGCATGTATATTCACTGTATCATACAAACATCAATATGTGCGCCTGCGTTTTCTGCTTTTTGATCTGAAACATTTTAGTAGGTGTGAGCCTAAAACTCACACAGAAACTCCTTGAGAAACCTACTGATCTCAGAAGACAGCAAGAGTGGAGTTTCCTTATCCTCTAACTCAGCCACAGCCCACTGGGGAGTGAAGCACAATGTTTTCCTTGGGGCAAACGCTGTCACACCCTTCTTTGGCCTTTCTGGTGCGTTTCAACGTCACAGAATAGTTCGTAACACATTTAGTTTCTACAGTTCTTAGAAATGCCTCCTTGTCTGAAATAAGCAGCCCGCATGCCTGTCATTGCAGTTTTCTGAGATACATAGTCTCCGTGTTAATATGTTGAGTGCTCTCACAAGGCACGATATCAAATTAGTATACAAAAATGCGAGCACTTGCATCTTGAGAATGACACTTTCTGGTTTTTTTAATATCAACCAATTAAGATGTTATTTTCAAGGAGAGACTTGGCATTTTTTCAAAAATTTACTTTTTGAGGCCTGAAAAGGATTTAGTTGGCATGGAGAGCTGATCTCAGGCTTAGACTTTTCAATGGTTTCAACGTGAACACAGCTGGAATTTTTTAAGCTGATTCGGCTAAAACCCCACTTCCTGCCACTGTTGAAAACGATGCACCATATTTTATTTTTTTTCCCCTAAAGCAGACAAACCTACCGCAAAGACAAAAGGTTTAAAGTCCTCATGATTTGTTTTATTGTGGTTTGTGTTAGGGAAATAAAGCTGTGCACACATGCCTATAAAATACAAAAATGAATATGCCTGTAAAGCCATTACCTCTGATTTAATAACTTGTAATCTGTATAGCTTTGGTAAGTCCCTTTAAAATGAGAAGGGTGTCTGCCATTAATCTCTCCAGTAGAAAACTTGTTTTTCGTATGGATACTTGCAAACATAAGACTTTATCGAACATAATTTTTAAAAGTAGTGTAGGAGAAGAATCAAATGTCGGTGATTTTTATTTCATTGGATGTTTCTTCAAACTCACTCTCTACTATTTCCTGATCTCAGGTAAATATGTTCTTAAGCTCACACAGACAACTGAAAAAGTCTGTTCCTAAAATGACAGAACTGCATAAAATTCCAAAAATAATTTGAAACTTTCAGATGCGGTCAGGTATACCTGTTCAGAAAGTGAAGTAAGGAGAAGCCTTACCAACTTGGCTAGCATACACGGGTCCAACAAACAACAGGCTTTTATCTGGTCCCATCTTTTCATTCAAGACATGAGCGAATCTTTGCTTGCACAGTATTTGCTTCCTTAGCTGAGGAGTTCTTCTCCCCGCCCCAGCACCCTGAAGATGAGCAGTGAGTTGATGGAGCACTAGCATGGCACTTACAGAAGAGATAGAACATGAGTCTTGCTGCATTTGTGTATGTATTTGTGACTGGACTAGTTCAAGCTGCTGCTGTATTTGTGACTGGACTAGTTCAAGCTGCTGCTGTATCCACTTCAATAAAATGAAGGCGCTGAGGGAGTGTGGCAAGCACAGGAATTCAGCATCTCCCCAACAGCTGGGGAGAGCAGACCACCCTGCTGCAGGAGCTCTGAAAAGGGTTTTATAGCGGAAGGTTGTGCCAGCTGAATCAATACTAGGGCAGGTTTCATACCTACTGTGGTAATTTACATAGACGTGTTGGGAAGAGTGTTCTAATGGAATTAAGTTTTGTGTTGTTTTTTTTTTTTAAAACCTTTCTTGAGTTGGATTTGTTTGCAGATACAGGAATCTGCCACAAATGATGACTTAATTTCCATTTGCTATTTTAGAAGAAGATACATTTCATTACAAATTCTCAGGGTGTCATTGACAAAGAACTTTCCCTCATAAGAGCACTCCACATGTATCCAGCACTGCAGTACAGCGATGAGATCTTCTCCATTATTATTATTGTTATATTTGTTCTTTTATTGAGTGTGTTTTTACTGGTATTGGTATTAGTACTGGTACTGGCATGAGGCATTGAATGCTGCTTATGAGGCAGCCTGTCCTTCTTGTATACTCAGTTCTTATCTTGTCCTTAAGAGGTGAAAGAAGTCTGCATGGACTTGTGCAACAGGCAAGCAGCTGAGTTTTTTCTTTTCTTTCTGTGTGGTGACTGTGAAGGATCTTTGCTTTAAGGTTATGCTCTTTCTGCACATGAGGGGGCCATGGCATTGGGAGGGGTTTATGGCTTGCGTATGGCTGTTGATAGCTTCTCTAGCCAGCTGGAGAAAACTCCCTTTCAGATCAGGTTGGATGTGAGAGAAAACATCTAACATCTAAGATCAACTAAACTTGAGATTGTGTGTAACATCAATAAACCACAGCACTCTGAATAAACAAGGTGGCCACTCACTGTTTACTGTTCCCTGTGCTTATTTTTCCTGCTCTGTGTCTGTGGTAACCCCAACCTGTTTGCTGAGCAGCCAAAAATGAGGTTTTTCCAAAGTGGGTCTAACTCTTCGTTGATAGCTAAGAGTCCTCGGTGGAAATGTGTAAGAGAGAAATAGTGGATTGTGGGACATCTTTTTTTTTCTAAAAAGCCCTTTCAAGAAAGCAACTATTTCTCTGTGGAGAGTGGGGGGGTGATGTAGCAGTCACCAAGAAGTGAAAGGGTCTTGTGGAGATTACTCACAGGCACAAGGAGTTGGGATGAAGTTATTCCACCCCAGCTCACGTTGTATAAGAACATTCAACCATAACATCTGCTCTAGAGGTAATCTCCAGCTCCTTTGAAGCTGTCTTCAGATCTGATACCAGATCTTCTCATGCTGAAGGAAGTACACGTGTGTGTTCTCTTTAGGCTCAGTTAGGAGGCAAAATATTAATTTTCTACACAGGAATTGAGCGTGATTCTGGCTTATTATGTCATTTGTAAGTTAAATTTTTCTGCAATAGTGCCAACTCATTTGTTTTGATCTGTGGAGAGAAGAGATCAGGAAAAGAGATTGCTGTGTCCAGCTTTGGGCCCTCCCAGCATAAGAGGTGCTGGCAAACTGGCAGAAGCCCAGTGAGGGGCTGCTAAGCTGTTACGGGTGCTGCAGCCCATGGTGGACAAGGTGGGGCTGAGACAGCTCGGTTCCTTCAGCCTGGAGAAGAGAAGAGAAGAGAAGAGAAGAGAAGAGAAGAGAAGAGAAGAGAAGAGAAGAGAAGAGAAGAGAAGAGAAGAGAAGAGAAGAGAAGAGAAGAGAAGAGAAGAGAAGAGAAGAGAAGAGAAGAGAAGAGAAGAGAAGAGAAGAGAAGAGAAGAGAAGAGAAGAGAAGAGAAGAGAAGAGAAGAGAAGAGAAGAGAAGAGAAGAGAAGAGAAGAGAAGAGAAGAGAAGAGAAGAGAAGAGAAGGCTAAGAGGCATCTCGTGGCTGTCTTCAGCTGTCAGATGGCAAGAGCGTGGAGAGGCCACAGCCAGACTCCTCTCAAAGTGCACAGTGGCAGGACAAAAGGCAGGTCTCAAGTTTTAGAAAAAGAAAGTCTGTTTAGACGGTAGGACTTGCTTGCTTTCTTTTTTTTTTTTTCCACCGTGAGGATAGTGATACATTGAAACAGATTTTACCATGAGGCAAGGGACTCTACATCGCTCCAGGTATTGGAAACTCAGCTAGCTGAGGTCCTGTGCCAACCCGTCTCCAGTAGCTAGCCCTGTTTTAAGCAGGATTTTGGCTGGTATAACCTTCAGATGTCCTTTCCAACCAGCATGCTTTCTAGTTCTTTGATTTTATCAGCAATCAGCAGGTGTGAGTCTTAAGACGTCGATATCTTTTTTGGCAGTGTTTCTAGCAGAGTTTATCTTCTAAAGCAGTTCTGAAGAAGAAAGTTAGCTTTTCTCAAAAAGGTCAGAAATCTGACCCAAATGACCTCTGGCAGCCTGTGTCCACAATGGAAGCTATAAACACTCAACATCAGGAATTTTTATTTAGACGCCTGCTGCAAATTATTGTGCCTAAAGTGTGGGTTTCCTAGTTTGAAACCTTGCATGTTGTGTAAATTGTTTTCTTACAGTTTAGTACAATAGTTTTCCCTGATGTGGAAGGGAAAAACATGGATCTGTCTGTAGCTGCACAGTAAAATATAAAAATTCCTCTTCTAAGGAACGACAGAAATCCCACATATGCAGCATTACAGGAAATGATACGAAAGCGATGTCAGATGATTCTACCTGTATTTTCTGTACATAATCTCCTTTGTTCTCTTGTTTAAGAAAAAGAGATTGCCTTCTTGTTGTTAAACTGAGCTCATTCATAACATGACGAGTAAATCACTACACGTTATGATGCAGTGTGCAGAATGTAACTAAATTTGCAGGTGCATTATTTATTTATTTTTAAAATTCTATTTAACTAATTTAATACCAAATTAAAATTAAGGTTAAATTAAATAAGGGACATTTCTGACCAAATTTCACAGTATACATTTGGTCTCGGAACAGATATTATTAGGTCTTTACTTACTATGGCTTCTGGTTTTAGTTTGTTTTCAAAGTTTGGATCTGTACATGTGTATAATGTTACCTAGAACAGATAAAGCAGACTTCTACAGGCCGTACTGTGTTTGTGGAGGTATGTATGTCTACTTCTCAGCAAGTTTTATGCTATCTGATGTGTGGCAGATGTATAGCAAAAAATGTTTGCAAAAATGCTATTAAAAAAGGCAAAGTCCAGAGTGAAAAATTCTAAACTACCTGACCACATCCTTTTCCATATGCATATCCTCCTATATTTGCCCAAGCTATGGTGGTTTCTTTCTTTTCAATAGCTGAGTTTGCAAGCTTGAGCTCTGTTCTTTAATGATAAATGTGCACACACACACAGAAATACATGCATGCTCAATCAGCATGCAGAAAACTAGGAACATAAGTGCTTCTGACCTTATTCTTTTCAGTCATATGATTGATACTGTATTATTTTGAATATTTGAAAAAGTCATTAAAAATGTATTGATTGTTACTGATTTATTTAATCTCTCTGAAAGGCTCTAATGATCTCTTACTCATATTATTTAACAAAACCACTGTATTTTTACTACCTTCCATAGAATCACAGAATCATGTGGCTTGGAAGGGACCTCCAGCCAACATTCTGCTCAGAGCAGGCCTGATTAGATGAGATTGCTCTGCGACATGTCCACTTCAGTCCTGAGTAACTCCAAGGGTGGAAATCTCACCCTTTAACATGAATGTTCCAGTAGCCTCCCAGTAGGTTGTTGTACGCAGCAATAAGATTTCCCCTTTTCCTTTGCTTCTTAAAAATGGACAAACCCAGTTCTCTCATCTCTCCATGTATGCCATGTGCCCCAGAAACTTTATTTGTTCTTTGTCTTATTTTTCATCTTGGGAAGTGATTCTTCCATGCTACTGGTGAGCTGCTCACCTCAGTAACTGCTCATCATCTCTTCACCCCTCTCCAGGCACATCTCTGCCTATAATATGAACAGAGTCTGACTCCATTCACATTACGATACTTCATCACCGAGCCACTTTAAAACTGAGTAAGATCAAAATCAGGACCATATATCTGTCCGTGTGTGTACTTAATGACTATTAAGTTGTTTCAGTGTCCAGCTGGGGAAGAAAAAGGATGATTTCATTTGGTCCAGTGGGGTTAGAGCCAATTATTGAGTTTTTTTTTTTCTGGAGAGTGTGAACAAATAATGAGTGTTGTGTCCCCCGGCAGTTGTTGAGTATTTCCTGAGGCTGGATATCATGGTATCATGAGGAACTCACCTGCCAGACATTTTTAGAAAGGTTTCTCTATAACTTCCTGAGGATATCTTTTGATTCCTGCCCATAACTCAATTTGTATAAGCAGTTTAAAAGGAAAAACTTGTGGAGCCATTACCAGTTCCCTGTTAATTTGCATTTTAGGCATTAATTCTTGTCACTGGGGGAAGCCAAAGCATTGTGTCATTTTGGTGATACCAAAATAGGAGCAAAATAGCTTGTATATGAATAATAAAATAGAAAAGAACTCTATTCAATCGTTTAGACTCTGCTTTGTACAGACAAATTCATTCTCTGTGCGGTAAAGGATAGGTGGATTTTGTCTGTTAAGAGGTATTCAGTTTCATTTGATCTGCCTTAATCCCGAGGATATGGGTTCAGATCCCAGAGCCACTGAAAATATTAGCTTGATGCTTCCATCAGCCTTCAAAAGCTCTGTGATTGAAGGCTCTCAGCAGCTGTTATCTACTATAATAAATGCCAATGATAAAAAAGACTAGACAAGATGAAAATATTTTTTTGAAGAACAAATAAAACTATTTTCTTTCTAAATTAAGTTAGGAAAAAAATCCTTTGATGGTTTCTTTATTGACAGAAAATACCAACAAGATTGTTCTTGGATAAAGCAATTGTTCTTTTCCACAAATATTGCTTAGGATTTGGGGGTCAGAGTTCATAGCAAAATATGCTGCCTCTGTTTGCCCAGCTGCCACACCTTCACAGCCGTGTCTCCTCCTGCACGTTAAAAAAAGAGGCTGAAAGCAAGGTAAAGTGAATAACAGATTTAGTGCTGCTCTGCTTGTAGAGATAATTAATGTCAATGGTATTACAGGATTAAGACTTTTTGCTTCCATGTATGTATCCCACCCAACAGGAATCCTATGCTAGTATTTAGCACAGGGAAGAGGACACAGTCTTTTGGTGTGGTTTTGACTAGATAGCGACATGCAACAGTGATCCAGAATGCAGGAATAAGTCTTGCAATTTTTTTACTATGATTTTTTTTTTTTTTACTGTTAAGTCAGGGTGCAACCATTGAAAACTGCTCCTTGAGCGTAACCAGGGCGTTCTAGATAGAACGAGCCCTCAGAAAGAAGCAAGCCAAAATCTCAAAACCAAAGGAAACTCATAAGGAGAAAAAGGACGTGGAAAGACTGTTTCTTCCAGTTTTCGTTCCGAGTTCAATTTTATGGATGTTACACACAAATTAAAGTAAGACTGTGTTACAGAACTTTGTGTTACAAAACCGCGTGGCGCAAAACTTAAAAAGAATCCATATTCCTGTCTGTGTCTCCGTACACTTCAAACGGATGCATTTTAATTTCAAAATGATGTGCAGAGGTTTATCCACAGCACATAGCTTGCATTGCAGCAGGCTTTCTCTGCCTTACATGTTTCCATTTGGTTTTGGCAAAACAAAAGGAAACAACAACTGAAAAGAAACTTCATTTTGTGGGTGAAAAAAACCAAAACAAAGCCTAAGTCCTTCTGAAGTCCGATGATGTTACTGAACTTTGGATCATGACCAGATTTTCCAATGGGTTCAGTATTTCAGTTAGAAAACTACATCTAATCACTCTCCACCCTAAAAGAAGGTGTGCAGTTATGAACACAGTGATACATGACAGTGGTCAATGATTTTTTTCGCTATAAGAGTGTATTCAATTTTCTAATGAAAGTTAGAATGAAAACAAAAAATATCAGAATCAGTTCCTATGTTTTTGCAGTTTTTCTTACGTCCCAACTTCAGCATGAAGCATTTATCCAGTTCAGAGGTTTCAGAGCCCAAGGAAGTGGGGATGCATGAGCAGGGTGGCACTTACACATCTCAGAACAGGCCTGGCTGCTCGCTTGGCAATGATGAAAAGGGTACGTTTGCCGCTGTCCATTCTTCACTGCCCATGCCAGTAATTGCCACTTTGTATTATTTATAGAGACAGAGTTGGCTTGCAGGTTTGTTTTTTCCTTCTTTTCTTTTCAGCCACTACCCCACGCGACTGCACGCAAGCTTTTTGTTGAGGTTTGTCTGGTGGAAGCAGAATTAAAGATTTTTTTGTACTTTGCCATCTTATGACAACTGGCAGTGACTGAAATGAGGCATGTCAAGCAACTGCCACAAAAAGAAATCAGTAATTTACAAGTTCAGACCAAAGTTAAAGAAACAGACCTTCTCTGTAATTGTACTGTCTCACGCAGTTAGTTAATATTTTCATATTTGAGAATATTTAATTGTCCTAATTGAGAGAATGTTACACTACAGTTCAGAAGAGAAGGTGAATTCAAAAGCAAAATACTCTTTTTCAGCAGAGCAGTGCTAACGCTTATGTCAGTCAGTGGGAATAATACGGGGGTGGATGGGAAGCAATAATTCATTACTGTCTCTCCTGCAGTCAGTTAAATGTATCTCATACCTAACTGATTAAAGCTGTTTTTTTTTCCATTATGATGATAATAATAATATTCTTCTGAAACAGACTGAGAGTAGGACCATTTCTACCAGCGTTTCAAATGTTTAAGGAAGGGAAAAAGTAAAATCCAAATGCCAGCCTTACCAGTTTTGAGTTTGATTGTGTAGAGTCAAATTAAAATACAGATTTTTCAAAATGAAAAGAAGAAGAAAACACTCATCTACAGAGTGTCTTTAATGGAACCAATCTCAACAAGGTTTCGTAGGACATGAGATACTTAGAGATGTTTATAAACTTTTTAATATTGCTAATATATATGTGGCCATTTGTGCTAATGCCGCCTCTTTATTCACAGGGGTGTTGGAAAAATAGCATTTATTAGTGACTTTGAGACTTGCAAATATCTGAGTTATGAGGACAATGTAAGTACTGAGGGGTAACTATTCTCTGCAAAGACAAACTCAAATTTCTGCACCTGCAAAGTTTTTTTCCTACTCTGATGTTGACTCCTGTTAATTGCTCGACCTGCTGAATCTTACACAGTGCAATATATTTGAGAATTTTTCAGACATTAGAAAACCATGGGTCAGAAAGCTGATGATCCACTGTGTAGGTACAAGTTTAATAGGTGAAGATCCTATGTGAAATCATACATCGTCTCACATAGTGAAGAAGGAGTTCCTGCTTTCTGCACCCTTTCGCCATCCCCAATTTGACTGCCTTTCAAATAGTATAATTATAGAAGGATTTCATAGATCTGATCTCTTTCATGTCCTTCTCTTTCTATAAAATCTATTGTTCTTTATTACTAAGGTCCTTAAGGGACTGCCTACTATTTTTCCAGGCTAAAATGTGCATTGCCCCGACAATTCTTCACACTTACTGTCTCCTCCAATTTGATTCACATTTTCTCCCTTCTGTATCTAGTTCCCTGTCCAAGTTAAAACGTAAAATAAAGTAAAAGAGATGTTTGGGCCTCTGAACGTGTTGCTGAAAGGTTCCTTTTTCTACACAAAAGTGTTGAGAGTATTTCTCACAGAAGAATAGCATAAATTATGGAGATTGCGTTCACGGAACAGTGAATGGTATTGTCAGTTTGCTTAGGAAAAACTAATGGGGTTGTAAAGAAATACTATCTACTTTATTAGAGTAAAATTTGACAGCTGGAAAAACAAGGGCAATAGTCTGGCTTCCATTTTCCATTGATTTTAGCCCCCAACGTTCAGAAGACTTCCTTTCCTGCAAAACCACATTCACACTGCCTGCACACAAACACACAATGCTCTTTTGCTTCAAGCCAGAGGCAGATTAAACTTCATTAGGAGAGTAATGCTTAAGGAAAGTTCAAACTGTAACAGATAGTAATTTGACAAATAAAGAATTAGAGTTTGTTTTACTAAAGCAAAAAATAAAGGCTAGAGTGAGGTTCCCATGATTCTTTTGTGTCTTCACCCACTAGGTAGGAACACAGTCACTTTTCACAGTCTGGTTTACGTACCGTATAAGCCTGGTAGCCACATACCATGTTTTTTTAAATGCACTTAAGCACTAAGCATTAATACCTGAAAACTTTTTATTAATATATATTGGATGATCTTCAACAGACAATTTACCAATGAATGATGCTACTTGCTACAAGTTATATGCTGGAATTCACAACATAGTAGATAGTGGCTGCATGCAAACAATATACGAAGTGTGGACTAATACAACAAAGTGATAATGTGCCTAAACATCTGGCAAAAACATTGTGTGATGGGCTCCTAGAGTAGAATTCAAAGCCTGCGTTAGGTGTCTGTGCCTGCTCTTGAGCCCATGGGGAGAGCTGGGCACCTCAGATTGGGAGCTGAAACAACTCTTTCAAATGCTGCCAAAAATCATCACACTTCTTTAAACATCACCTGAAAGTAGCTAGGGGAGAATGTTTGAGGACAGGAATAGCACACAAGTCTTGGTATTTGGTCGTCTTACTCAAGTCTGCAGGGAGGTACCTTCATCAGCCTGGAATACACGCAAAGGGTCATTGCCTGAAGTTTGCATAGTTTGCATTCAAAGAACTGAGCAGAGTTTACTTTCTTTTCTGCATTGTGTATAATACAGAGACAAAAAAATGTTTTAATTTCCCTCTTAATTTCAAAGCAAAGAGGCAGAAGTTCCTGTTCCAGCCCATCTTTCTTAAATAACTGTTGTAAGTAGGAGACGCAAGGTAAGGTAATCAAAGAAGTGTACTTTTCACTCCTCTCTTTAAGCTCTGCCACTATACACAAAAAATAACAGAAAAAACTGAGCTAGACTGAGAAGCACAAAGGGCAGTAGATTACATCTGAGTCCTAGATGCGGTTTCTTGTTTTCATAATTACAGCTTTATTTTATAGTAAGTGGTAGCATTGTGAAACAGAGAAACTGTCCATTAGGACAGTTCTGGAATGGATTTGAGCCCTGGTGACTATCTCCTTTAAAACTTTGATAAGGTTAATTCAATTGTTGTTTGGTGCTTTGTAAGAACAATTTACTTTATGACTTGAAGGAAACAACTGCACTGAAAGCAACTATAAGATGATGAAGACTGTAAATTTAGTTTTATAAATTATTTTTACAGAAGTAGAGGGGAAAAAAAGAGATAAAACAAGAGTCAGGGTGGAAATAGTACATTTCTTCGATATTAGACATACTTTGTAGTCAATACATGTATCAGAACAATCCTGAAGATACTAATTTAAAAACCGTGAGACGCAGGGCAATACATACTTACAAGCTAATTCTGAAGTGCGTAATTAATATAAATTGCCCTATGTTGCAATTACAGTTTGTGCTGACAGTGAAAAATAGAATTTGAAACCACACATTTAGACTGACTCCCTCTTCTCTCGTTGTCATTCAAGTAGCCTTCTCAGCTATGTACGTGGGGGCAGCTTCATTTACCTCTAATGAAATTATACCAGCAGAGAACTGGCTCTGTTTCATTAACTTTGCTTGTTTCTTGGATCTTTTATGTCTCATTCCCTCAAGCAACAGGATAGATATCTTTTCAAGGTACTTGTGAATTCAGAACACTTTATAATTTTTGCGTCAGGTAAGAAAGATATCCAACTCTTTTCCTGATACGTACACATGTACACACACTTCTCTATCCCTTTGTCTGTGTGTGCACACATATACACACAGGCACAAAATGTCATTGTGAGATCTCAGTCTTAAGCAATAGACCCAGTCAGTATTTCAATCCAGTCCTAATGAAAAGACATCTTATAAACGTAGGAATCGTGAAAATGAGAAATATTAGAAATCTTTAACTCCTCTAATCCACCTCATTTTAGTGAAAAAGTGTTTGCTCCAGCACATTTTTGTAGTGCTTTCTCTTGTTCGGTAATGAATGCCTGAAGCACAGAAACTTTTTTCCTGAGCTCTTACATCGGGAAGAAGAATTATTTTCTAACTGTAAGCCTTTGTTTTCTATTTTGTAACTCTTTGTAACAGTGAATTATACTTTTGTGCACCATCCTAATCCTATCCCATCTGAGCACAGAGCACTCACACAGAACTGTTGTTACGTTGCTTTACAATCATTTTTTTTGCCTTCCTAGCCATGCTTTGGTTTGTTTGTTTGTTCATGTTGTCTTGATCTCCCTTCATAATTTGATCTCTTCAGTCTCTTGAATACTTCTAGGGTTCCAAACTCATGCCAATTTCCTCCACACTTCTAATGCTGATCTCCCTTAGCAAGGGTTGTTCATTATTCCATGGATAATCTCAGGGTGGTAAAGGCATGTTCTATGGTGGGATTCCTCCAGGTAGGGTTCAAAGTAATGCTAAATACAATTCAGTGCATTTTTAATTTATTTCTTGCAGGTGCATATGCTTCCATTGTTCTAATAGTAATTTAATGTGTGCAAATCCAGACTAACTCCCTCAAGTCGGTGAATATGCATCACCTTCCTAATTGTACTAAGGTATTAGATTTGAAATAGTAAAAATGCAGTGAGCCGAGTCCATAGGCATACTAACATATCACCAGTGACAAAGTATTAGTGAAGTAATAGAGCCAAGACTTTGGACAACTCTATTTACATGCTTATGTGCATGCTGTTTCCTGAAGCTTGTCATTTTGCCACTGACTCACCAGCTGTACAAATGCACAGGGCTGCACTCTCAGCTTTTTGATATATTCAGGCACATGTCTGTTCTTGCCCTCTAAAGACCACGCGTGCAGTAGGACAGAAGCGTGAATTAGAGGGTATGTCATTCCAGAAGTTTTCAGACTAATTCATCCTAGATTTTGCCATTCAGTTTGACTGAAGGTGGAAATCTCAGGTTTTACCTACAAAAGGAAATGATACTTGGAAGTCACACACCTGAAGGTAGCTCAAGTAATTTCCTTACTGATGCTTGAGACAGGATTACCTAGGCAGGTGTAACGGGGAAGAACCACACTAACTGTATCCTGGGCTGCATCACAAGAAGTGATGAAGGGAGGTGATTCTGCCCCTCTACGCTGCTCTCGTGAGACCTCACCTGCAGTGCTGCATGCAGCTCTGGGGCCTCCAGCATAAGAAGGACATGGACTTGTTGGAACAGGTTCAGAGGAGGGCCAGGAAGATGATCAGGGGGCTGGAGAAGCTCTCCTATAAAGACAGACTGAAAGAGTTGGGGTTGTTCAGCCTGGAGAACAGAAGGCTCTGGGGAGACCTTATAGCAGCCTTCCAGTACCTGAAGGGGGCCTGCAAGAGAGATGGAGAGGGACTTTTTACAGGGGTGTGGGCTGGTAGGACGAAGGGTAACCGTTTTAAACTGAAAGAGGGTAGATTTAGGTTAGATATTAGGAAGAAATTCTTTACGATGAGAGATAGTAGTGACACACCAGCACAGGTTGCCCGGAGAAGCTGTGGATGCCCCCTCCCTGGAAGTGTTCAAGGCCGGGTTGGACAGGGCTTGGAGCAACCAGGCCTAGCGGAAGGTGTCCCTGCCCGTGGCAGGGGGGTTGGAACTGGATGATGTTTAAGGTCCCTTCCAACCCAAGCCATTTTATGATTCTAAGTTGGGTTGCTGGTAAGGGCAGGTGGCGATGCGTGCCTAATGCCTGAAAGCATTAGGCTGCTTTCATCTCAGGAATTTGTCTCCCTGCTTCTCCCTGCAGCATTTTGTGACTCTGCTTTTAGGTGTCAAGGCAGTCTGCTGTGGTTGGTATATGCAGACATGAAGCAGAAAGATCCAGATACAGTGCTGTGGTACTGGGATAGGGGCTTCATGATGTAGGAACCAGTTACGTGTTTCTCACTCTGTGACTGATAGTGTTGTTACCAGTGTTGGAATATTCCAGTGAAAGCAGATTTCATCAGATTCGTTCGTAACAGAGACTCGCTGTCAACTCTGAAACCTTTCTCTGTATATTCTTCATGTGTATGGGTATGTCTGTTCTGCTGAGGGCTTTCTTCAAAAGCAGGGTTTTGACTTGGCCCTGCAGACTTATGCTCTGAAAGCCTCGTACTTGGCCGACAAGGATATTTAGGTCTGAAGTTTGATGTGAGCCTCAGGCTTGGTGTAATATTGTTTACTCAGACAATTGTCACCGGTGCCAGCACTCCCTATTACACAACTTAGAAATCTGCCGCCTCCTTGGCCCCTCTTATGCCATCAAAGGCATATTCTGCAGAACGCAGCCTCTGCATTTGCTCATCCTCTCCACATGCCCTGAAAGAAGATAGTGATAAAAAGGAGATGAAAATGTAGTTCAGCAGTGGAGTCTTTGCTGCTGTTGTGCAATATGCATGTAAAATCATCTCCTTATGCCTCTTCTTTAGTATGTAACAAAAAAGAAGTTGCACTGCTGAGGAAATTGCAGTCTTAAGAAGAAAAAATTTGGCTGATCCATCAGTTCTTGGAGCTGGAGTTAAAAGAGGTAGAGAGAAACAAGCACTTTGAGGGGAGTGAAGGGGCTTTTGTTAAAGAACAATAGAAACCAAGAAAGACTTGCTGTGATTCTCAGCAAAAGCTTATGTTTTCGCTGATACTTAAGATATATTTTTTTAGCAAATGTATCCTTGCAAAATAGGAGTCAGGTAAATCAAACTAAGAATAATATGGTTGGGGGTTTTTTTGGTTTTTTTATTTATTTTAGGTGCATAAGATGCCCAAAGGCAGTTTTAGCTTGCATAGGTTTCAAAGGATTGTAAAATCAGTTGTATGCTATATGCAAAATAAGAAGAAATACTGGTTTGTTCATTTGCTTTCTTTATGGTTAAGTGTCTGTGTGCATGCAGCAGGCAGGTTTAAAGTGCAGAAGTGTTTAGGTATGCAATAGGGAATGGTGTTTAATTAATGGCATTTAATTAATTTGGTGCTGCTCTTCTTTAAGTAGAGTAAATTAATGTAGGCTGTACCTTTTGAGCCCATTAGCTTTATCACTTCCTTGAAGGTATGAAAAAATTTGGAAGAAGTATTAGAACAAGTATTAAATAAAATCCAAAATGCTTATATTTTCATTGGAATCATTAGAATTTGTACTTGGATTTTAAAGCAGTTCTTCATTACCTACTGTGAAGAGTTATTACATGAAAGCCAAAAAACCTGGATGAGAACATTGTGCAATATTAAGCATATCAGAAGGCTCTACGTGGGAGAGCCATTGAGTAAGCTACAAAAATGGCACCAAGACCTGTAAGGCTTTTAAGAAAACAAGACTCTCCTATCACTTTACAATGGGGATTAGACATCAAAACTGAAAATAAGATAGGAGAAACCAAGCCTTCCAATCTTCAGTTGCATTTTATGTCATTTTCTCTCCTGCCTCTCTCCATTATTACTTTCCAAACTTAAATACAGAGTTTTGTCTAATAATGCTAAAGCAACTGTAATGATCATTCTTCCCAAGGCTGGTTTGGTCCTTTGCTTCTCACATTTTACACATACCCATGTCTGAATAGGGAATTTGATTTTACTGGGGCAGTGAAAGTCGGGGTAAATCTGACCGTCCCTGCCCACTCCGTGTCCCCGTGAGAGCAGCGCAGCATCTCGCTGGCTGCTGCGGTGGGGTAGGACTCGTGGCGCCGCTTTGCGGTGCCACTGCCCATGCCAGTGCTGAGCTCTCTTGACTTTTTGCCCAGATGGCAGAGCTGCCCTGCGAGCCGGTCTGGGGTCATGGCCATCCCCCCATGCCCACGGCACTGTTCAAGGCATCCTTCCCGGCCGGAGATGCCACTGCCAGCAGGCAGCTGTGTCTCATGCGGTGTATTTTTGGAAGTCTCTGAACTTTACAGTTAAAGATGTACCAGAAGTAGTTAGGAAAAGTTCAGGAGGCACTGAGCAGTTACTTTCTATCCCGCTGAGCTGACAGTGCTAATAAATCCTAGTTTGACAGTCCTTAACTGAATCAAGTGGATCGAGCTTACAACTGCGGCTTGGTTTGATTCAGTTGCTTCATGTGCAGAAATTACTTCTGCTCATTAGAAGCTCTCACCGTTTGTTAAAAGTAATTAAAATAAATTTTCAAGTTTCTAATAAAGGAGAGCATTTAAGAATATAATTTTTCCAGGGATTAGAGACTTGTGGTATGTCCTGGAATAATGTGGGCTGAGCAAGCGCTCAGCACGAGTGGTGAGAGCACTGCAGTGGCAGGCTCTGCTCAGCGGTGGCGGTGGGGTGATGAGAGGAGGCTGGAAGAGGAAGAACAGGGAATGATGGTGGGAGGCAGGCAGAAGCGGACTCTGCTTCAGAATGAGGAGATCAGCCAGGAAAGTGCTGAGCTGAAGTGGGAAAGAATTTTTTTTTTGTTTTTCCCCAGAAAAGGAGTAATAAAAACCTTTGATTAGTGTGTCATGGAGTCTAACTTAGTTAGCCTCAGTATGCCACTTACTGACTTCCAAGGAAGGAAGAATCCATTAAATCATGTTCAAGATGAATAAAAATCTCCTGTTGCTTCAAGTGTTCCACTGTTGCCTTCTGTAATGCTCCTAAGTATTTCACATGGGGGACTCATTTGCTTCTCAGGGGATTTAGCATTCACGTAACAGTCCAGAAATATAATTGTCTTATGATTTGGTATTACAGGAGTATTTTGAAGAGATTTATGGGGGGAGAGAGTTGTGAGGAAGAACACAGTGCCTGCTGTCTTCTCACAACAGGTTTTTGCCTCTGCTCCCGTGCACTTTGGCATCTGCGAAGGGCTCAGTGTGTGCTGCTCTTTCATTGTACCTGTGTGGAGGCCTTTTAGGGGGAAAAGATGGAATCTCATTTGAAAAATCGTTTCCATTGTATTCTGCCACTATAGCTATTTTGGGGTAGACGCCGTGTGGACCTTTGGTGTGAGCTAAAAGAGCTTTCTTTATCTTCTAACATAAAGCCCGTTAAGCATTTCACAGAAAGATTCCTACAGATTGCATGACTCTCCGGCTGTCTGGCCAGGCTCTGTACAACAGGTGTTTAATTATGATCTCAGTCACATATATACCAATAGGCCCTGGTGCTGCCTTTCAATACTTTGTTTTAGCTCAAAATCTAATAGTTTCAACTTGATATCACTATTGATTGTAACGCCGCGGCTCATGAATTTCTATCTGTGTAATAAACACTGCAGAAGACCCGGTCTAAAGTTCATTTGGTGTAAGAAAAGACAGTTACTAAGACTGAATTATTATTATTTTAAGAAGTGTGATAATTAAAAAAAAATCACACATACTCACACCTAGTTTTTCCATCTTTTTCCTTTTAGCCATCAACATGTTTTACCCAGCAGGTCTAACAAACAGCCATATGCTCTGAAGTCTCAAGGGAGGTAGTTCCAGCTTGAAAATCAATATGTCGCTACCAGGCTGCGCTAATAGATGCTTACAGCAGCAGGGTTATATAAGCTAATGGTACACCATGCAAGAGCAACTCATTTAGTTGAAAGGGTTGCCTAGTCTCATTCAAATGTTTGGGGAAGCAAAAGGTGAATGTTTGTAAAAGCTAATCAAAATAGTAATTTGTTCACTGAAGAGCAGGCTGTCTGTAGTTGCTACACTGGGGATCCTACCAAGGAGTACATTCTGTACACTAGCCTGAGCTTTTCTTTTCCTGCAAGATGTTTTCATATTTGTGGAACAGACTGACATAAACCAGCATAGCTTAAACTGGGGCTTTTTCTTGCAAAAGTGTCAACCCCTCTGGAATTGAATAAGCTGGAAGAAATTTGCAGAAAACCAGAGTTAGAAATATGTGTGTGAAATTTGGATAGATTTCTACAAAAATACCCACAAATCATCAAGACCTGGATTTATGTGTTTTTTGAAAAGAGAAAGCCTAAGTGAAAGGCCTAAAATAAAGGGGAGTTTTAAAAGAATCCTACCTTGATATTTTTTGTGGTTTGTTGTGGAGAACAATGATGATATATCAGATGGATCAAGATCTGTTGAAACAAACTATTTTCATCCTGCGTGCCATTGGAAAGCCATTCACAGTGCCGCTAGTGACATCCTGCTTACTTCCACATAAGAGTTATTTCAACCACCTCTGCTAATACATTGTACCCTAGTGTCTTTCACAGGAGTTTAAAAACTCTTCCAGTACCGTAATCCACAGAGCAGTGGAAAGCAATTATCAGTACCAAGTCAAAAGAAGCTGCAGACATGTACATTGTTAGACATGTGCGGTTTTCCTTTCTTTTCATATGCTATATGGTAATGCTCAGAGTCTCATTTTTTTCTTTTTTTTGGGACAACCATAATGTATTTTTTCACCTGAAGTGTGTGTTCTAGTTAGCAAGGACAAGAGCGGGCTTTTGGCTAGAAAACACTTGTTCATCAAGTCATCAAGTCCTCTAATCATGAGTGGTGACCAACGAGATAGCCAGACTTTGAGGCATTTATTTAGATTCTCACTTAGCATGTAGTACATAGCTCATTTTACAGAACCTACTTCTCATTTCTGTCAATACCTTGTCAAGATAAGTTGCCTCTCTAGATTTGCTTCCATCTATTACAACAAGAGGCCTCAAGACAGTCCTATCCTTTGTACTTAGGATAAAATAACATGTCTGAATATTTCAGATTCACTCATTAGATTTTGTTTGAGTTCAGGTCCAGAAATGAGTGAAATTGCATGCAGGAGAAAGGGCCATCATTCCTAACTGTGTCTGTTTAATTCTAATGTGCATAGCTTGTGGGTGTTTGTTTAAAATCTGCTGAAACACATAGCCAGTGTATATCTTAATCTCTTGTTCAGACATGGGGTGTGTAGTTTAAATAACTGGTTAAAAAAGAGCTATTTAAGCAACCCTTTATAACTTGTGGGAGCCAAAGCTTGCCTTGTCGAGCTTTTAAAATGTAACTAAGCCACGTTTGGGTGATGTATATGTAACTCTTTCTGTTTATTTCAAACTCATCCAAACTCTTCCAGCAGCTTGTTTTACATACATTTACAACCAAAGTTTCATCGAAAGGACATGTGGCCTCTTGTTTGCAAATTTACAGGGAGCATCAAAGGACGTTATAAATACACTGAAAATTTCCTCTAGCAAGAAACAAAACCACCAGGTTATTTGTGCACTACATATGTTTATAGCCTACTTCAAAGGTTTTGGTTACCTTAGCTCTGAGCGTGGAATCTCTCTTGCAGTGTATGAGTAGGTCAAGAACTACTACATAGACACATCAGCCTGGCAGACTAAGCTCCATGTTGTCGTGATTCCGTGTACACTCTTGTGTGTTGCCCGTTGTCTGAACAGTAATCTGAAGCATTCATAGCCCTGTGAAATGCAGTGAAACATCCGCTTTTGGCATCTTTTTAAAATCTGATCCACTGTCCATTGAAGTCAGTTGAAAGATTCCCATGACCTAAATGTTGCTGTGGAGGCTCTTGTCTCAAAGGGAGCCTGCCGGCATTTTCTGATAGGATCCCAGGTTGGATAAAAAATGAAAAACTGACAAACTATATTATCGAAGATCAGAAAGCATAAAAGCTTGTGAAATGTGAAGCCTTTCAGTATATTAGGTCAGCTATTCACAGAGACCCTCCAACACATCAGCCTGGAAATAGAATTGATGAGTGAGCACGGGTGAGAATTAGACTTGTTACAAAACTCTTCCAAAACTCAGCCATGTGAAGAGAGATTACTGAAGGATCTAGTCAATCACTAGGAATCTAGAAAATAGCTGGCCTAAATTTAACTCAGCTGCTTTGTGATCATGTATTGTGAAATTATCATGTCATTTTTTTGAAGGCTACCTCCATCTTGGGAATTAATCAGGGCCTGAGATATGATTCCTGGCTGCGGATCTCTACTGTCATTTATTTCAAAAGGCACAAAGTGGAAGAGAAAAATTTCAGCTCAGTGTTTCTGAGGGAATTGAGTCCTCTTCCCATCTATTCCACGGTTTTCATTGACAGTGTTAGACTAGGCAATCAAGTAATGTGTTCAGTAGGTCACAAAGTGCTTTTAGCAGGGATGAGATTCCTGCTTGATTGCAGAAGTGACAAATATTTAAACTTGAGGCTTGATAATAAGCAACATACAACTGGACATATAAAGTGCTATGCAGTATTAAAGTCTACAAAGAAATGTACCTTTGTGCCTTCAGATGCATACTTGAATTTTTCTTAAATTCAATTCTCCATCTATAATTAATAGACATGTTATAATAACAATTTAGTTAATGTTTCTAAAGGCACTCAGATACTACACTGAGCAGCATTAAAAAACCATAGAGGAATGAAAAATACTGTCTTCAAAAGAGGTTGAATAATTCCTATCACTGAGGAGTTAAGATGAAAAAAATATTGGATTACTTCAAGGTTATTCAATATTCCATGCACTGAATGAGTTAATGGGAGTGCTAAGAAAAAATGTGCTGATGTAATTAAGAAACATGCTATAATTAATAATATTATAGTTCACAATAACATAGAGGTCAAATTAGATTTTATTCAGACAGTTTTCATCTGTTGAGTGCTTGAATTTGCAGCGTTAGTTGTCTTTCAAAGTAAAGCTGAATGAATGAATAAATTGCACAACGGTATTTTTAAAAGCACTCAGAGTGCCTCCTTCCTCTTTTGCTAAGATTTTTATCATCATCCTAATGCTTACAAAAATCATAAGCTGTATTTAATTTTTTAGGTAATTTAATCCTCTGCCACTGTTGTTGACCAACCTAGGGAGAAGTCACTTGTGACCATAAGCTGACCTCCCTCCTTTTGTTACCCCATTGTACTCGGTTGAAGAGGTTACCTCCATGCCTGACCTCATGTTGGAAGGGCGGAAGGGGTGTAAGACTGAGGTTGTGGAAAGAGTTCATCTGAGACAAGTTTCTTTCTCTTTGGTCTGACATCTTGGCCTGACGTGCAGCAGTCGGTCCGTACTGGAGCGTGTCTCTGCTTAGCGCAAGTGAAGTGTCATTTCTCAAAGGTGCATGTTTTGGGCACACATGGGTGCTTTTTCCACAGGACAGAAGAGGTCACTTCTTTGTAAAACTTCAAAACAGTCATGGCAGGGATGCTCGAACCTCTTGTATGAAAAGTTATTTACACTAGCACGGTTAAGATGCTATATGATATATTATCCCTGGCTGCCTTTTTTAGAAGAGCAGAAATGTGGAGCTGAAAACTTCCAGGGTTTCAGCCCAAGCCAGACAGCCAAAATGGAAAAATTTAGCCCAAACAATTTCAGTTAAGCAATTGAAAACAAAAGTGTTGGGTAACATTTGTAAAATCTACAAACCATGTAAGACTCTGATAGAGTGGTCATTTCTGAATAGTAAACTGCTAGAAAAATCCGATTATCCATGTAATTTAGGACAGTTCTAAAAATGAACTGACCAGGAGTGCAAATGAATACTAGTATCAGAGATCCTTGCTTTCTTTTTGTGTTGCAGTGCTTTTAAGTAAACTGAAATAGGGGTTTCTATAATGACACAAAACTTTTTTGACATGTGTGTTTTAGTAATAAATCCACTAAAACCTAACTTTGGCCTAGAAACACTGCTTGTTAATTGACAAGTCAGTGAAGAATGGAGGAACTGCTCTTACTCAAAAGTGTTACTTTGGAGCAGGTTGATGTTCTACTGTAAGCCAGATTCTAAACTATTCAGTACTCCAAATATTTTTTTTATCCTGCAGGTCTTGATATGAGTAGGAAATGCAAAAGAAAAGTAAAAATTTGTAGCTGATTGAAAAGAGAGCAAATAAAGATATTGTGGTTACAAGTTTAACAGTTTATTTTAGTGAGGAGGAAGAGAGAAGCACCAATCATAATACAAGAACAAGTTAAAGGATATTTAGACCAGCTAGATATTGTCAAGTGTAAGAGACTGATGAAGTTTATTGTAGATAAATTTAAGGAAAGCGTAAGGAATCCCTCAGCTCCAAGGCTATGCTTTTACTAGTAAATATGGCTTTCTAGGAACTTTCCTGGGTACTGACATCATGGGGTGTGAAACAGCCCAGGTCTCCACTAAAAATTATACTTGCCTCCAAAAGAGATCATCTGCATCCGAAGCATTTGCTGGGAGTCATCCCTGGCTATTTCCACACTGCACCCAAACCTCAGTATTTGGTTAGGAAAGTGCTACCTGGCACCAGCCCAAAACAATGCCAGGCTCCTGTTATCACAGTTTAACACTATAGACTTGTGTCTTCATTTTTAATCACGTAATAGGTGACTCTCTCTCTTACTTGCTAAGTGCAGCATTAGTGAGTCTCTTCAAGAGTCCTTGGAGGATGATAATTTTCAAGTGGATCAGATGATGCTGAATCAGCAAAGATGAGTCTGCTCTTTGTTAAGAGGTAAACAGAGGGTAAAAAAAGGACAGTCCCATCAATAATACGGGAACCAAAGAAACTCCAAAATTAACCAAAATGCTGTAACAGTCAGTTTAACTGCATTGGAAGGATAATGGGGTGAATAGAATCAAGCAAAATAGATTTATAAGGACTGAAGTAGATTTTAGTCTGATCCAAATTCCTTCTTTGATAGAGTGTCTGCTTTTAGGGATGTGAGGAAGTGCATCTGTCACAGCTTGATTTAACATTGCCTCATTTCAAATTCATTAATGCAAACTATGGAATTAAGGTCTAGATTAATTTAATATATGCTAGTGGGTGGAAGATAATATAAGAATACGGTTTTGCTGTCAGACTGGAAAGACTTCTCTACAGTGATCGTAAAGTATCTGTCTGGAATCTATTTCTATTACACATTTTCAGCAGCAGCTTGGATGATGGAATAGAATTTCCACATTTGAACATGACACCAAGCTGAGAGGAGTTTCACGATTTTTAGAGGATAAGGTCAGAGCTTAAAATAATCTAACTGAACTGAAAAATGGTCTGAAATCAATAAATTGAAATTCAATAAGGAGAACTGCAAAATCTGTGTGTGCAATTAGGGAGAAGATATTAAATGATCGAATGAAAAATGGAAGAAAATTGGGCAGCAACATCACAGAACTGGAGTTAGGCATACTACCTTGCAAACTGAGTAAGTAATAACGTAAGTGTGTCAGATAAATTGATGGAAATGTCCATTTCAGGCACAGAAGGCAATTATTCTGCTGTACACTGACGAGTGCAGTTTTGGTCACCACACTTAGCAAAGATGTAGGCAAAATGAAGGGAGTCTGGAGGACAGTAACAGGACTGATAAGAGGTATAAAAGATATGACCTGCAAGGAAAGCTTGAAATAACTGGTTTTGTTTAGTCTGGAAAGGAGAAGACTCATAGTGTGGGAGAAGGGAACTTGATAACTGTCTGCAAAACTGTTATAGCCACAGGGGTTATCAGTTGCTCTCCACATCCACAGAGGACAAAGCATGGAGTTACTGACTTAATTTGTAGTAGGGATTCATAGGAGAAACTTTAACTGTGCAGACAGTTATGTTGGAAGTTGGAAGTGATGGTCCCCAGAGAATTACACATTTATCAGAAAAAAAAAATTGTAAGCATATCTACATATGTTGATCCTTCTTCAACTTAGCAGGATGGTATAATACCATTGTGATCCTTACCAACTCTACTTCTCCGTTTTGATTTGGTTCATTACATTAGCTTCCCTGTGAGCGGTATAATAAATAAAATATGTGTTTCTTGCCTTTGCTGAAATATAAATTAGTCAAGGAATTGGCAGCAATCCATAACCTCTAACTTTTTTTAATGAAAAATCTTATTTCTCCAGTAGTTTTGTAGGAGGACAAGATGTTGGGTTTTGATGCTGATGAGTTATATATTTTCTCTATATTGAAAAGAAATAATACCAATATATTCCATACATTTCCACATATTCCATATATTTCCATAATATATGTGTTATAAAATCAGCTCCTTTTCATGGTCTCTGCACCACAGTCTGTGCTAAGGCTGTATGGACTGTGTATTAAAAAGTGAAATGTCTAGAAGTGAGCATCTACACAAACTTAAAAATGAAACCTTTTCTCAAGAAAATGTATTAGTGGTCATGACTTTTGGCTCTAATACGGATCCCTTTTCAAAGTGAAAACAAGCAAATCTAAACCTACTATCTCAGGTGCATAAAACCAGACAATATTTTGCCACCAACTTCAGTGGAAATAAGAGCTAAACGTGGCTCCAAAATCCACTTTTCAGTTGCTTTTGCAAAATTGTATTTCCTGATACAGGTCTGGGATGGCTGCCATCTATGAGTGATGCCATGATTTGTTTTGTGGTGCATAGTATTATAAGCCTGGCATTTCCCACATTTTTCATTCGGCTTTCATAACTTTTTCCCCTCTCTTATTTTTCCATATCATACTGTGCTGACTTGAGTTTCCTGTACTGAAGTTGCCTATTAACATTTCTGGAGTCCCTCTAGGGATGTCCCATGTTCTTACCCTGACTTTAACTGAGCCAGAACTTTAAACAGAGCAATACAGTATGCCCAAAGAAAAAATCAGCTTGAGCTATTGGAATGAACATATATACCAGAAAGGAAAAATGTAGATTTTGTTACTGCCGGTAAGTTTTACCATGGCAATTCTAGTGGTTTTGTGGTTTTGTAATTTGATTAGAGCATTCTTTACAACCTCAAGCGTTTGCTCACTTTTAATCGCTGCTCGCTGCTTCTTGAGTGGCTTTCTTCATCAGTATTAAATGAACATGAGTGTTGAACTCCTGCACATGCATTTGTAAAAGTGTGCAAGTCCACCTTCAATATTGGAAGTGAGGCAGAGTATGGAGTAGAGTCCAGACTTGTAAGCTCTCTAAGCACATTAGGCAAAGGCTTTGGTACAGCTGCAGCAGACACCAGCACCGGGAAGGAAAAGGAAGAAAGCAAAGGCTGGTGAGGACGGAGCAGCAGAGCTTTGAGGGTGGATAAAAATGCAGTGACACAAGGCAGGAGAGGAAGAGAGGGCAGTATATTTAAAGACTGGCTGCTAAAAGGTTAAAAAGCAATGTACAAAAGAAGAAATAGTTATTTTGCACCCTGGGTTAAACTGAACTTCATGAAATCCTGTGGATTCTGCCATCCATGAGTAAGGTTTATCAGATTTTGGATCCTACCCAGTGTACTTTCAGTATTCTGCAAATGACTAAATAAGTAGCTTCACTTTGCTTCGTAATGAATATGCTCAAATGAATAAATAAGTGTACAATAAATTAAGCGAATTGATCACATTTTCAGGCTGGGAAGTGCAAAGGCAAATAGCTTCATTTTGTGTTGTTTGTCAATCTAAACTTTAAATGTGGCTATTGCAATAGCTAGTTAGCTAGAACTACACCAGAAACCTACTGGCAGTGTGAAATTAAGTTTTTGCCTCCATGTACTAGGTCCTCAAACAAACAAATTATGAAAATTAAATCCAGGAAAACAATACTTTCTTACTATAACAGCCATAGTGGCACTTTGGTAGTAACTCAAAGGGCTTCACCTCTACAAAAAGTCAGTAATAAATGTAAGCAATGTTACCATACAGCAAGTTTCTGGAGTAGTCTGTGTCTCTTAATATTTACCATTTGTGAAATTAGACTAGAAGTTTGCATCAAACTTGTGGAGATACAATAAAAACCGAATTATTTGATTCGGAGAATTGCTCTTGAAAGAGCATAGAAATTGGTCTTGTATTTACCAACTGTTTCAATATGACTTCGTTACATCTGCAAGTTGTGCCTAAGTAAGTGACGCCCCTGCCAAGAACAGAGCCAGCCTAGATCTGCCTAGATTTGAAGACAAATCTAACAAGAGGCATTTAGCCAACGTAATTCACATACATACTGAATATATTTGTGTAGAAGGAAGTATTACTGCATCTGTATGGAATTCTTTAGGCCGAGGTTCTTCTGAATTAGTGATATCACACACAGAGATGCGGAGGAGTGAATAAATAACTGATGACATTGATTTTGAAAGAATGAGCAAAGATGAGCCACCATCCCTCTTTGAGCAGCGATATTTTTTTTCAAGGAAGGACAGGAAGGGTGTGAGAGCTGCTGGCTGAGGTCAGGACTTGGTCTTTGGATGGTTTGTAGTTGGGTTTTATTTTTTATTTGAGGTTCAACACAAGTGTTTTACTTGGACTGACCCTCCATGCTGCCACACGGGAGGTAAGCACAGCAGAACTGGAAGTTAGATGCATTTGTCATGTTGGATTGATGTGATTCATTATGCTGATAAAGAATAATAAAGGCCATAGGAATAAATAATAATGAGGCGGTTTTGCTTAGTAGAAGTGTAAGGTAAGTGCTGTGTCTGGTCAAACTATTAGTGATGTAAAACCACTGTTGGATCTGCAGAAAGGGGAAGCATCCCCAGTGTAAGCTGTAAATGCTTGGGTTTTTTNATTGATGTGATTCATTATGCTGATAAAGAATAATAAAGGCCATAGGAATAAATAATAATGAGGCGGTTTTGCTTAGTAGAAGTGTAAGGTAAGTGCTGTGTCTGGTCAAACTATTAGTGATGTAAAACCACTGTTGGATCTGCAGAAAGGGGAAGCATCCCCAGTGTAAGCTGTAAATGCTTGGGGTTTTTTTTCCATCAATCACATTTTTGTGAAGGTCAGCCTTTGCCTCACACGTATGCCAAATCCACTTGCCTGTTAGCATTTCTTATCAGCTACTTCCACAAGGAATGAATACTTAATGTGTTGAATGTATACGGTATCTACTTTCTGGTGGGATTCCACCTGTAAAATCACTTAATATTTCCATGATTAAATATTAGGGACCGAGGGGGAATATATTTATCTGACTGTCTGAAACTGCTATAGCTACTCTAAAAGCCATAGTTCAGATAACATTATGAGTCTTGTGTACAGTTTGGTTCCAGGATGTGTCCCTGGAACCAAGAATCGAGTGCACGTCTAGAAAGCACTGAAAGATGGGGAAGCTCCTAACTAGATTTGCAATTCTGAATGTAGATGCTAGACTGAAGTTACCCATATGGAGGAAAAGGGAAAGATTTAGTCCAGGGACTTCTATATTAAGAGTGTTCAGCTATTTAAGCAGCATCATTTTTGATATCTTAGCTCTCCTGTGGTCCAGGAAAACACCAGGTTTTTCCATCAATCATTAACGGCTTCTAGATGATATCAGAAATTATTATTGCACCAGAAGTGCAACAGGGTACAGGCCATGCACTTTCAGATGGGTTTATGCTTTTAAAAATAGCATAAGCATCAAAACATCGCGACGTACCACACACTACTATACTCTTAGCAATGAGATAGGAGATGTCTTCCATCTTGTTGACTTTGAAGTGTAGAGATTATGTACAAAAGTCTTACCAATATAGTATTTAGAATATCATCATAATATTTTGGAAGGGAAAATTACTTGGCAGTAATGCGGAGCGTGGAAGGAGATGGTACAACGGGCACGTACTGAGGCAGAGCTGATCTTCTGGTTGTGCAAGTATTTTAAGCTGATTTACTGGATAGCAGCAATGGCCTTAAGGACTCATAATTGTTTTAATTACAGTGGGTTTGAATCAAATACGTCTACAATGTTTGTGTTTATAACTGCTCTGTTCTATAGCTATAGGAGGAACTTTTTCTGAGACGTAGCTGTGACTGTAGATGTGCTCCTGGTCTTGCACGCTGAGCCCTCTGCTATCTATATGACTGGATACAGCTCTGTATCTGTATCTGTACAGAACGCTTTTCATACCCTTTAGCAGAAAATTATCCCTTTAAAAACCAATGCATCGTGTTTGGATTGTAATTGAAAATGTCGGTATCTGCGAGGTACATAACCCCCACCTGCTGAGGCAGTAAAATCTTTGATGACACAGTGTCTCAGTAGACTGGCGGTGAGGGGGAAATGTTTGCTGCACTTGAGAGACTATGGCTTTCTTCACAGTCTGCTGGTTTGGATTAGAATCAGAGATGAGTTTCCAAGTCAGCATGTACAGCATCCTGCCAGAGAATTGTTCTTGGAGCTGCTACTTCTTTGTAAAATGCAGGGGGGGAGGGGGGGCGGGCAGGGAAGGAATGACTACTGGCAGCTTTTCACTCCCGCATTTAGGATATTGTTGAGACAACAACCAATACTGTCTGGACTTTGCTGCAGCAAATGCTGGGTGGGCAGTGCGGTTTCTCACTCTTGGTAGAATTTGTTGTTAGTACAGCAGTGTTAGAAAAGAAAGGAGAGCTTTTAGTGAGACTAGCAGCACCAGCAGCATGCATTTAATATTTGAATGAGGCAATAGTTCTAGCTTTTATGAAAAACAGTGGAAAGTTTATTGTATGTTTTACGATTACATATTTACCCTCAAAAGGAGAACACTGCTTTAGAAAATATAAAAAGTATTTTCATCCAAGTAGCTGAAAATTTTCCAGTTTCTGTAAAGAAGGATGAACCAACCCATTACATTTATAGGGATTTATCCAGCCTACACTGCAAAAGTATGTAAAGAATTTCAACACAGTGGTTGTCTGTAAGATATTCAGACCCGTTCTGCTGACTCAAAAACTTGAATGGTAGTAACAATAACAATGTTTGGCATTTTAATAATGTTTTTAGAGAAAGAAACATCAAAAGCTTTGCAGGGGACGTTTCCAATAGGTAAACTGAAGCACAGAGAAGTCGTATCAAGTGTCCAAGTTCAAGAGAGCCCACTTTACTCCTTTAGACAGCGGCACGAGCACGATAGAGCACCCTTTCTGCTTCTCTGAATGTGTTACATACCCTGCTCGAGGTTTTAGTGTTTAAGGAAGTAAAATTACATTTCTGTCAATTTTGCCTGGATATGTTTTGGCAGAAGGCTGACCAAGCAGCTGCGGTGCCTCCTGCAGATGGAGGTTACTGCTGAACAGCTTTGCTCTGATGCTTTGGGCAAGTACCTTAGTCCTCTGTAATTTCCCATCAGTGGATCGGTATTGATGCTGCGTCACAGATAGATAGACTATGAGAATAAAGACACTTACAAATTTGACAAGTATTATGGTAACTATAGGCACATAAGTGAGAACAAGAACAGCAGTTATTACTGTGTGCGCCTGGACTCAGTCTGAGTCACCTCAACAGGGATTTGCTAATGCGTAGTCTGGGTCAACACGGTCCAGAGAGAATTCATAATGAAGACTTGATTTCCATTATTTACTTTCATCTTAAGGTGTATCTAAGCATCTAAAGGGAATTCCAACTCCTAAACCTGTACTTTTCTGATCACTAATCATGCAAGTTCTTGTATACTCATGCACAAGTTGTTTAGAGCTACACAGTGTATTGGAAGAGACGGACAGTTTACAGTTTATTTAATTAGTATTTAATATAATCCTACCAAAAATAGCATATAGAGAAAGCATTCTATGAAATTGCTAATTGTAGAGCAACTGTTTTGATACTGTGCCTGCATTCCTTATTTAAAACTTCTTATTTAAAAAAGTGAAAAAGCATGAAAAGAAGATACTCATCCAGCTTCTTTACTAGCTACACTCTATGAGTTCTGCATCCTCAGTTTGTAACCTTAAATGGAATTACTGCGTTTGCTAATTGTAAACTAACTGTATGATTAAAACAAATTTCCTTTTTAGCATTTGGCTTTGCTTCCTATCTTTTTTTGGTTTATGAATTTTGGCAGAGACTACAGGACCATACTTATTTGTGAAACGCGGTATGCTGTATGCCTGTCTTATGAAATGACATTATCTTTTTTCCTAAAAGTTAGTAGAGGGTGGGGCTCTCAGAAGCAATTATGGCCTGACAGGACAAATCTTAATGAAAATGAGCTGTATTGCTAAACCTTTTAGATGGAAAATTCCTCTCATACTTTTCACGTTACAGCGATGAAATCTGTATAATTTATTCCAATCAGCAGACATGCAATGTGAATCACAAAGAAAACAAGATCATAGTAATGTGAAACTATAAACATATTGAAAGGGGTACTTCAGCATCTTTTTGCTTAGAGCAAGTATTTTTTTTCTTGGAAGCAGCAGAAATAAAAGCAGTGGGCTCATTAATGTCAGCTAACTGCTCTTTGAAGTCCTTGGAGGTGCTACTGATTTCCTTAATAGGCAAAGCGATGAAGAGAATGAAATCCAACTTGATAGTGAGAGGGAGACAGATGATGTTCCAGAAAACAAAAAAACCTTTTCCTTGTTCACCTGGGTGGCGAAGCCACCTATAGGAATGTTCTCTCTTGCATTTTGGGTGAGTTCTGTTCTTTCGCAGAATTAACTTTACTTCGTGGGCCAAAGCCAGAGGCACCTGCCGGCAGCTACCTGGACAGAGAGGCTCACTGGTTTCCTTGCTCAGAAGTCCACGGTACGCCCCTGTGTCGTGGGGGGCCTTAGAGGAGNGAATTAACTTTACTTCGTGGGCCAAAGCCAGAGGCACCTGCCGGCAGCTACCTGGACAGAGAGGCTCACTGGTTTCCTTGCTCAGAAGTCCACGGTACGCCCCTGTGTCGTGCGGGGCCTTAGAGGAGGATAAAGTTGGAGGACAGACGTGATTTGTTTCTAAGAACAAATTATCCTGGCAGAGGGTGTTAGCAGCCTTACAGCGGAGGCTGTCAGATCTTTCAGTATCTTGTTAGCTTTCCTCTTCTGCCTGGTGGATTGTAGTGCCTTCTGCTGCACCGTGGCATGAACACCGTTTTCTTCAGGCCTCATTGTTATAGCTGTAGAAAGGCTTTTGCTATTGTAACATTGAATTTTTTTGACTTGGTTAACTAACCTGGTAATGAAGCTTTTCATGCCATCTGCATCGTGTCAGCAAAGTAATCTTCAGATTAGACAGCAGCTGGGCATGGTTTTTCCTGACAGATGGTATCCTGTCATCTCTTTAGCAGCTGTTTGGACATGGCTGCATGTCAACACCACCATGATATAATCATTGTAGTCCTCTGAAGCAAGCCCAGTGTGACCCCTAAGGCACTTGGCATCATGCTGTTGGTGGAATATTTTGCAAGAATATTTTGAAGAAAGGGTACGGAAACAAGAAATCTGAGCACGTGTCGCATATGTCCTTCCTTTGCACACTTTTACGAGGAGCGACAAATGTGTTCAAGCACTTTAACAGTAAGTCTTTTGCTGGTTGCAAACCTAAATTTTGGATTTAGAAAGGAGCTACACGGAGTTACTATGAAACCATGCCAATTTTGCAGTAATGTTAGATTGTTCTGGCTTTATTCCACAGATATTGGAGACAGTCTTTTATATTTAGCATTTAATTAAAGTTCTAGGCCTTGTCAACCAGCAAATTTTAAAATCAGTGGGCGAATATTAGTGTAAGTTGTGGAACGCTACTTTGAGAGCATACTTAAACCTTTTCTCTCACTTGCTGTGTGCGGTCCTGACAATTCTGAGTCAGAATGGGGAAACAGGGGTTAACAAAAGTCAAAGCTCCGAAGAAAACTAGCAACAGAATAATTTTCCATCTTGGAATTCAAATGTTTAACCTGGCTGGTATAATGAGATTCTTTACATTTTTAGACTCTTGTATTGTAAATTACAAGGCTTAGCCATGTGTTTTACATCTGAAAGCTCAGTACTCTTCGCTGTTTAATGTGCCCTCAAAGATGACAGTATCCTTTTTCCTTTTTTTTTTCCACGTGTGCACCTTCCACTTAATCACATTATGTGCTTTTTCTCTGCCTATGGTTGAAGCACCAAGTGTAACATTAACAGATGTGACGGAGATTCTCATATGTCTTGGTGACTGGCTCTACAGAAAACTTGGTTGGCAGTCTTCTTGAATCGTGATCGTCTGTGTTTATATATACACACATGCATATATTTGCATCCAAGCCACTTTGGCCACTATCTCAGAGTTCAAAGAATCTGCAGTATGAGTGCTAATTTCGTCCAGATGTAAGTTGTTTTGGTCAAACTGAGTTGTACGTAGGACCTCACCACAGGAATCTCATTTCTGATGCCTCCTTCCTTGACCTTTTCTGTGTCGTTAATTAGCAAGTATTGTGTCTATCAGTGAGGATTGGCAGGTGATGATTAGATTCTCTACTTCTGTGGAGGATATTATACTTGATTTTTCCACCAGGCAACACAGCTTTGGTAGTAATATGCACATGAGAGAAAAAACTCACATGGCCATTAAATCATTCAGTATTGCTCAGCATTGATTAAGTTTTAAAGTAGTTCAACAGACAAATACAGAACATATTCACAATGCAGTCAAGTGTACAACAATAGACTTCTTAGCTTCTTTGGGGAGCTTTCTCTTTGTTGTTTGCTTGCCTTTTTTTGCTGACACTAGGAAATAACAAAAATATTCCCAAGATTATTGTGGGTTCTCTGTGCTCGGTAGCTATGGAGGCTTAACATGCTATTTTTATTCCTTACAAAGGAGCAGTGAATAATAACAAATATGCTACTTCTCTGTCATCATTGTTTCCAAAGGATGGTTTAAAAAGGTTTTCAAGGACATGACATTTTTCAAGGGTGATGACTGGGCTTTGTTTTACTGAACTACAACATTTAAAAGATGGAAAAACCTTTTCCAAATATGCAGGCTTCTGACTTTCTGAAGATTTCACTTTTGTTTTGACCGTGGGAAGCAGCAGGTATTTGTTAATGGTTACAGATCATGCCAGCGAAATAGAACTCTGTGTCCACATGCCCAGGTTACACCTTTTAAAACTCTTCTGCCCAAAGTTGTGCTTGTTGATAATCTGCTGCACTGTCAGCATATAAACTTACATTTTAACTTGCATGCTATGCAGCCAATGTACCTCTCACAAATGCAAGCACCAGAAAAGAACAATTGAGGAAAAATCTGAATGTCCAGAGCATTAGCATGTTAAAATTGATCCATTAACATGGAAAACATTTTCCTTTTAACATTTTCTTTTTTCTGGGGGAAAAAAAAGCTCCTTTTGCTTATTTGTGGCAGATATGTTTTCCTAAGTATTTTGCCAGCTAATTAGTGTTTGTCATGAAGACTGATCCCTGTAATGCTTATTTTCAGCCTCGGCAAGTACAGCTGAGAGCACCAGCCAAGGTTTTCCAAATCTTTATACCTGGGTATCTTTATGTATCTGGATCTGGATAGGTGGAGGATGACATGAACTATAAACCGGTGTCACTGACAAGTTTCCAAGTAGATATTCAAAAGCCACAGACCTCTTTCTTCAATGTCAAAATATAGCTTTGTTAAATTTTTAACTGTAAATATTGCACAGTCTATTTTTCCACACTTAGCACATTAATGTGCATTACAGACAGCTTGAGACATCACTCCACCTAGGTTTTGCAGCTGCTCTGGTTCGCACACGGATCCTGCCAGCTCTTGAGGCTGTGGAGTTAATTGGAGCTGGATCTCCACCCAGGCACACCCAGCTGCTGCTTCACTTTGGCTGGGGATTCAGGGGTTGACCATCTCCTAGATCAGAAGAACCAGAATAAAGTTTGATGACTTCGTGCTGTTGGAGGTGCTGTCCTTTGAGTGATATGTATGTTAAACACAAGTCAGGTTACTAGAGTCTGAAGACTCAGACAAAGAGTGTGAGCCCATATATAGCTGTATAAAAATCTAAGCCTCTGACTTTTGTGTTTGACCTACCATCTGCATTTTTGTTTGGCTTCAGTATTCGCTTTTATTCTTATCTATCTCCAAGCTTGAGTGTTGTTTGCTGTATGGTGTGAAACAGCTATGCCCTTTAGCTTGGGAGCTGCTTGTTGAGAGACGTGTTCTTTATACTGCGTTCATTCTTCTCTGGGCTATGTTTTAAGACTTAATTAAGTGGTTTGGGTTCCTTGGGGCAGTGTTACTGCATGTTATTTTTTTATTACCTGCTGCAACGTAAATGTTGGTTACTATTTTTTTAAATTGCTTTGTATACATGACCTAAATTTGTAAATCTAATGCTCAAAATTACATATAAGAAGGTTGAGAGCACTAACGAGTCTTTGGAGACAATGTTTGAATTTCTTGCCTTCCACTAGATTTCCTTGTGGAACCTACTAAAAATAAATGAATAGTATCCATATGAATAGTTTGCATCCTATTCTCCTCCGAAGTGAAATTCAAAAGACAGGATACTAAGGTTCATGCTGAAACAGCTGATCTGGTCACAGAAAGGTACTTCAGTTTGGTCTAGTAGGCCATGCCTACTCAAGGTGAAAACCTCCAAAAACTAAGCAAGTCAATTCCATTGCTTTTTCCCTGGACATATGCAGCAAACAGGATTCCTGGACACCGACTGTGAGGCTATATGCTTCCCTGGAGGGAGAAGGAAATAATTGAGAGACAAAATGTTTATTTACCAACTGTAATAATACATTCATTTTATTACTTTATATGCTATTTTCTATCACTTTTTTGTGCTATGAACACTTACTTTATTAGTTTTGTCATATTAACTAATTACTACATGTAATTTTTGCTATTTGAATGCTTGCATTGTCTCATAGCTATATTTGCTGTTAGGCAATTATTGGTATTCAGTCAGCCTGAATGAATAGAATTGTTGTCCTTAGAAAGCTGAATACTTTATATGGCTTTAACAAATTAATTAAACCTGCTGTTATTTAGCCTGCAGGTCTAGTTGTATACAGCTTAATCCTGGTTGTAACAGATACAAATGTATTATGAGTCCATAAAGACCTATGTATTTCTAACTAGTGTTAGGCAACAAACGAAGCTTCTGTGAAACATTTGTGCTGGGAACTATTATCAAACCCCTCATTATTATGTGGCCTATTTTTATTGCTGTGTTGGTTACACTGATGGGGAGAGCCTCTATAAAGTCAAGATTTAGCTTCCTGCAGATAAACACAAAAAGTCTGAAAGCTTTCGTTCCGTCTGTACTCAGTCTTACTTCTTCTGCTTGGCTTTAGGGTCACCTTGTTTGATAAAGTGTGCATTGGTTCACTGTCTCCCTGACCTATTGAAAACAACATTTTCTATTGCATTTCTATTTTATCTATAAAGTTTTTCTATTGCCACTACTACTATACCTGGTAAGTCACGCGCTTGATACAGAAGATTTGCTTATACGGTCGCCCTCATGTCAATTCATTCCATGTTGTTGCTTTCTTCTGCCTCTGGAGCGACACGTGTGCCAGGACCTGCTGACTGTCCTGCTGCACCAGGAAAATGAGCTTGCAGGGTGGAGAGACTACACCCTAGGAAATGCTTAGGAGCACTTTCGGGAAAGCAGGCTCCCTTACAGAAGTGCTTGGCTTCAGCCCCTGGCCTGCCTGCCCTCTGCAAGTGCCCTGATGTGGGGGATGTTACCGTTCACACGACCCTGTGTGTGGAGCCTGGTGTGTTCAGGAACAAAAACTTGGGAGGTCTCTAATGGGCTTGGACCAAGCCCTGTGTAAGACTCAGCGTTGATAATTGACTATCCCTTTGTCTGAAATAATGCTTCAGTTAGTGTCAGAGGAAAGGCTTTGAAAAACTCTGAAAATGACAGAACTTCAGGAAATATCAAACCACTCCTGTTCCGAACAAATGGGAGGTGCTACCACGTTTCCCATGAGAGTTCAGCTCTTCTTCTTCTATCTGAACCATGGAAGAATAGTGGGAATCAACATTCACAATAAGATTTCAAGGAAGAAATTAGCAAACGTCTTTGAATCTTAGTAACTGGCCTCATTTTGGAGGAGTAATGAAAGATCTATTGTTGTATTTCACAGAGTTCGAGTCATCTTCTTCTATTCTGTTCTCATTGTAAGAGAGAAATAATTTGCTATTTCTATAATTGCTTTATGATCTTTGCAGTACCCATAACTTTGTTTCCTTAAATCTCAACTCCTGATCTCCTTTAGCAGAAATGGGCTTGAATTAGATTTCGTCACACTTCTGCTCGTTCCTATCAGTGTAGGCCAATCTTTGGCAAAAGTTATTGTATTTGTCTCGTTACTCAGATTGCTCCAAACATTTCTCTTTCTCTGCCAAGTGTATTTGTTTGTTAAAAAAATTATTTTTCTGAACTTTTGACTTGTGAAATACTCCTCAAGGCAGTGATATTTATAAGAGTAATGAAAATTTGCACCTTTCTTTGATGACATGAAAGAGTATGGCAGAGTTAACTGGAGACCAGCTTCCTTCTGAAGCTTCTGCTTTGGTTCCTTCTGAGCACACAGGGGCAAACATACGTTCTTCTTTGCTCTCTGAGTTTTCTTTGAAGCATATCTTTGCTATTGGACGTGTCAGTGACTATTTCAAAAATTCTTCTACTTTTTGGGCCAAAGACCTTACATTTTGCATTTGGGACACTGACTCACGAAGACATACATACATGGCCAAAATATATATTTTTTTAAGAGATCTTTAGAACTTTTTTCTCTCCACATGTGCATCTGGATTTTCTTTTCCTTTTCTTCCTATTCTCCCTGTTGGTTTTGTTTTCAGGGTGGTGATGAGTTTATTCATTGTAATAGCATTCTAATGCAGTGACATAAATCCTCTGCTAATAGGAAACAGAAACAATAGATAACTTCATATACATTCAGTGCAAAGCACATTAGGTACAGCAAGAGCAACAAATGTCCAATAAGACAAGTGAGAAAACCGAAGAGTTTCCAGTGGACTTCCATGTTGGTGTCAAGGTGGGGAAGTAACAAGCCCTTGCCGTTTCACGTGCTGTACTTGGAGGCTGTTGTGTGCCAAAAGTTGAGTTGCTAGATTTCATGCTTATTTCTCTACAGAAATCTGTGTCTGGGTGTTTGTTTGTTTTTTTTTTCTTTAAGGTTACAAGATAAAAGATAAGTCGTTTTGCCCACATCAAACCTTCCATTGTGCCTCAAACATTGTTAGCAGTAGCTGTTAACCAAGCGATATACATACCGTTAAAACGCAAGGGAAGCATGTTTAGGAGGTAGGAGAGGCAGATGGGCTGAGTGACGTCTTAGCTCAATTTTCTGTGATGTGGGAGGCTGGGAGTGAAGTGTATTAGCGTGGGCTTTATAAAAGCCAGCTTCCTTCTGACAGGTTTCCCAGGGTTATACAACCAACCTGTCCTCGCAGAATAGTAAAATTTGAACGTCTTTGGATTGAATCTCATGAAATGTCGTGGTCACTGCACAGCATAATTTGAACCCATAAAGAAAAAACGAATTCAGATTGTGTTTCCAGCCATTGTTTTTAGTTAAGCCAGAAACCATTAATGGCTGTTTAAAGTAGAGGTTTCCACATTCTTCTCCTCAAGCACGTGCTCTTTATTTGCTACCCATGCAAGTACACAGCCAGAGTACTTGGTCCCTTCAAGGACATTGGAAAAGCTGCAGAGGACCCAAATTGCACTGGGGCTCTGAGAAGGGATCCTGGCTGTGCCGCATACAGCCTCCTCGGGATGACTGTTCCCAAATGATTTCTCTCTTCGCTTAAGGAGAGGCCAAGATGCTACCCTAGATCTGACAGGACATGAAAGTGGGCCTTGGCAGTAAGTACTCCTCTCAGTTATGGCCTTGGATCACTTTTGGCGGGTCCCTTTCACTCTTTATGTTTCTGAGTTCTCTTCTTTGCCTTGTTTACAAAGGTGTAACTGTTTCTGACAGAGATTGCCTTATGTCTATGTTGCACAAAGAGTTGCAATTTTGCTTTGAATCTGAAGTAAATTAATAGGCTGCCAAATGAATTAGCAGATAGGTATGTTAGCATCTTGGCCGATTGAGGAGTATCCTTCCACCATCCCTCTTTGTTTCCTTAACCGAGAAGGACTCTTGAAAATGGCTGTCCTTAAATGCATCCAAGCAAGATTGCATAGAGGTAGGAGAAAGAAAACAGTCTGCAAACCGCTCTTCAGTTGTGTTGGCAATCTTATTTCTAGAATGGTATTTTCTCCTCTTCTTAATCTTTTTTTTTTTTTCCTTTTTTTCCCCCTAACCCTCTTATTTCGTGTTGATTATTTCCTCTTCTGGGTTAGCAATACATAATTGTGGCAGCACAGTGTTTATTTACAACTTCCAGCTAAAATTTAGCTCCCTATCTTTCAATAAGACACTGCTGTGTATTTTAAAACACTGACTTCACTATTCCCATTTGTAATAACTGTGGCAATATTTTCAATTCCTTGCTTGTTTTCTTTCTTTTCCCTTATATGTGAATGTGTTTCTTCGCTTTCTTTTTTACCTGACATTAAAGGCTGGTCCAACAGAGCATTTTAAGATGCTTAGCTCGCATTCCTGAGAAGTCTTAGCAGAACTTCTTGTATGTTTTCCGTTAAACTATAAGTGCTTAAATATTTCATTGGAGTAGACCATATTACAGCTGTAGCAGATGAAAATGTGCCTGTATTTTCTTCTTGTACCCTGTTTGAAATCTTTAAAAGTTCCTGGTTTATTTCAACCTTTTAGCCCTGTCCTACTGAAAATACAGCCACCAGTCTTTCAGTGAAATCTTGTGAATCCCATTGATTGCAGAAGGAGTGTGTGCCAGGATAAAGATCCACAGTAGCTGGATCAGCTCTGCAAGTGTAATCTCTTTGGGAGAATGTAGAAGGAAGAGGGAAGTTTTATTAATTAAAGTTACAATTTGTTACTCTCATCTTGCTAATGATTCCTGTAAGAGATATGTATGACATTGCAGCATTTTAAAATACTTGCAAGAAAAAATACATAGTGTTTTGAAAAATGTCCGTGATCTTTTATTCAAGGAGGTATACTTTCCACCTGATTTGAGATATCATGGGGAATTGACACCATTAGATGTGCCCTTTTGCAGATCAAATAAACTGAGAATTATTTGTAAATAATTACGGAGTTACAGCCCCATCTCTTTAGGCCCTGTTTCAACTCAATAAATCAAGGCAGGTTCCTTCAGAAGGAGCTTCAGAGAATCTAATCTACTCCCCTGCTCTGTTTAACCCTCTATTTTTTTTTCACTCAGACTATACAGAGCTTTTGGAAACTAGGCTCCTAAATTCAGTACTTCAAACTAGATGTCTGCAGCAGACTGTATAACTTTCTACAGCCTGCCCGATCAGTGTATGGACAAATTCACATCTTCATGGGATTTGACTTTATTAATGGAAAAGAAAGACTAGCGCAAGCCATGTTTCTACCCTCAGATAACCAGGAATTCTTAAGGTGGACCTACTGAGCCCCCTTTTAATTGCTTATGTATTGACTGAGTCAGAAAGGATGATGGAGCTATTGGGTTTTGGGAGAATGCCCTTGCTTTTCCTCCTCCTATAATGTTTGCAGGTCTGTTGTAACTTAATGGCAATCCTGACTTTGGGTCTGTGATTTCTGCTGCCATACAAAATATTTTTGACCTTCTACTGACCTGGCTTGTTTAATATTCAAGGGCAATTGTTACATATCACTTTCCTGTGTTTCTTGCCTGTTAATTTGCTCCAGAAGATGATGCTTAGATTGTTTGTAACCCTAACGGCCACAGAGGATTTGGCTTTGGTTTGAGCTGTTAATGTGGTTGAGTGACTCAGTAGCAATGATAACCTGTTTATTCTGGATCTCCCAGCAGAGTGAAGCAGACAGAAGACAACCTGAAGGAAAGTTTCCGATAAGAATATTGTTCTGACACTTGCAAATTAGGAACCTAATATCTTTTAGCCGAAAGCCCTGTTTACAAACTAATTAAAAAACAACAGGCATTTGTATGAACCCCCTTCCTGATTATTTAAGCCACTACAAAACTTTTTTGCACTGATATTGCAATAAACTGAAAATATGTCATATGCTGTTGCTGCCCTTCTGCACAGAGGTTCAGAAGCTGTCTGTGGCCCCATCTTGAGGAGTCTGTAATCTAAATAAACAAGACAGACCAAAGCTAGAAGGAGACAAAGACAAATGAAATGATGCGCCCACAGTTATGCGACTCGTCAGTAGCTGAGCTCAACCTAACCTAAGAGGTCCTTGTCACCAAAAATATGTGTTTTTTCAATAAGAAAAGCCTGGGTAATACCAACTAAAAGCCAAGTCTTCCAACAACTACTCACTGTAATTTTAGAGGCAAGACATAGGAAAGTATGTGTGGACTTAATGAATTCACAAAATAAGACAAAAGATGTTAAGAGAGTTGTCTCCCGTGTCATGAAATGGAATCAGAAATAACGTGTCCCTTATCACAGTGTGGTATTCTGACATACACACTCACCAAAATGAAGTGCTTTTTACCTTGACATACAGCAAAAGAGACAAGATTCTGGGAATATTTTAGTGCTTTGTCTATTCCAGAATGGTAATGCATATTTTTTATGTCTTCGTATANAAATGGAATCAGAAATAACGTGTCCCTTATCACAGTGTGGTATTCTGACATACACACTCACCAAAATGAAGTGCTTTTTACCTTGACATACAGCAAAAGAGACAAGATTCTGGGAATATTTTAGTGCTTTGTCTGTTCCAGAATGGTAATGCATATTTTTTATGTCTTTGTATATTAATCCTCAGCAGTTATTAATGCCTTTTCTGTTTTTATTTTTTTTCAATACGGAGGCAAGCTTGTTTAAATACTTACTCATTTCTGATTAGAATGTTTTTCCCAAGGCTATTGACATAGTTTCTTTTGTTCAACTAAATCTAGCCAAGTACTAATGTCTCCTGAGTAACAGTATCGTTACAGCAGAAAAAAAACCAGTTCACACAAATTACACTTTATATTCACTTGTTAGGCACATATGCACACGCTACCACTATTAATTAATGTAATTGATAGATTTTATTTTAATTGAAATAATACAATAGTTATAAATAACTTTGTCAGGTATTTAAAATATCGTATTTGAACAACTGAATGGATTTTCAAATGGATTTTGAAGCACAATTTTTGCAGAATATGAATAACCTGGGGGCCAAGGCACAGCATAAAAAGATGTCAATTTTTGCAACTGCATTTTATAGTTTAAAAAAAGAAATGTTAACCAATATTTGTAAGTGTACTATAGTTTAGACTTGGACCTGGACTGTCTGACTGTCATCTCAATTGATGCGCACAAGCTCACACCAGCAAAAAGCACAGTCCTTTGCCTTATTAGAGAGCTGGAGAAAGAAAAGCAGTACTGAAGGAGAAAAACTATATTAATTATATGATCTGCAGAGTGCTCTTTGTGAACAGCATCTCAATATCAGTAACACACAGCCTGACCGGACTTGCAAGCATTTATTCACATGATTATTTTTTTGCATCTATGAAAAGTCACATTCTGCTTGCTTCTACAAGAATGTTTTCAGGATCTTTGTTCTGCTTTGTCTCAGTATGTGAGGGACAGGGGGATATTAGGTGGCATTTAATGTTATCAGGAAATGAATGTAAATGTATTCAAATTACAGATATTTTATTGTCTTCCCTTCCTTCCTCTTCTCATGTGTCACTTGCTTTCTAAGATGATAAATCCAACAAGTTAATTTACCACACTCCTGTCTGTGTGAGTTTTCTCCTGCTTGGAGATTTTTAATACAATTACATTTGAGTTCAATATATTTATATATAATTAGTATCTTTTTATTTCAATGGCCCAAAGTCAACCACTGAAACAAATAAAACCCTTAGTTAACTGTTTTCAGATTATTTTTTTTACTGTCACTGTTACACTTGTCTCTTGAGGTAGCAGGTGAGCCAACGCTGTATTTTTATCATATTGAGGAAATTCACCTACTTCTAGTGTTGTCATCTAAATGTTAGATATCTTGTCTGAGTTAATCATCCAGGCTTCTTTTCTCATCTTTAGAGAAAAAAAGAAAACAAAACCAAAACCAACGAACCAAAAAAAAANAAAAAAACCCAAAACAAGAAAAACCAAAACAAGAAAAGGAACCTGCAAAAGAATGTTGAAATCAGTGACAAAAGACAAATTTATGTCAGTGTGGATCAGTTAGGTTCTTGTGTCACTGTCCTTCATTTCAGAAAATGCCTCTAAATGATGACTTTATTGCTCCCTCCTTCAGCAGAATGTTTCACCCCAGGATAGTCATTGATTTTTAAGATCTCCCTTTTCTCATATTTAAGCCTAAACCCAGTGCTCTCATTGTCTTGTCATATTTTAAACCTGAAGAAGATGATGTGTTTTCTGGCAGTGCAGGATTAGTGACCATTTCATTTGGTATGAGGAACACCGATGGATTAACTTCTTTGTGTGCACTTTATCTTACAAATTGTAAATCATTAATCTTTCTATTTTTGGACTACCATGCATTGATTTGATGTGATAAAGGGACACATCATCTGGTTGGCAGTGACAAGTCTGGGACAGCCCACTTTGCCTCCTGTGATAGTCTCAGGAGCTAGACTTCTGAGCGTAGTAATATCATATCTGCATATTTATTTCAGGGTGGTGCATGTAAAACAGAATGAAGTACAAAAGGGAGAACATATTTTGCCAGCTTCCAGAATGTTTGCTTTGTTATGAAATCAACAGGTATTAGCGAAGTCTTTTGGTAGTCATAGTTTGGAACAGAAAGTGGCATTGCAGTACAGAGTTTACCTGTAGAAAATGAGACATACCGAAAGCTAAAGTAAGCGAAGTTCAGTATAGAAAGGAAGTATAACCGGGAACATATTCAATATGCCAGTTATGCACCTAAACAGGCATCTAGGTGGGAATAAAGAGCCTAAGTTCAGAATATTAATTCAGGAAAATCCAGCCTAACTCATCTGCAGTAATTTTCATAGACGAAAGCTGTACTGCTGGGCATGCCCAGTAGTTTCTCTGTGCATTGGGTTGGCGAAGGAGGTGGCTGCCTAAGGTTTGTTGGCATGCGGAACAAAATCATTTCTCTCCCTAAATTCTTTGGTGAGCCTGATAAGCATGGTCAGGTGTTACCAACCTGCACCAATTGTGGTAGCCATAAAACAAGGCAGAAGGCTAGTGCCTGAAATACTCCTGCAAGTAGCTGGGTACTTGTGCTCTCCTTAGTTCTGCTTTAGGGTTTGCGTACCAGAAGGAGAGTCTGACAGGTATTGCAAAGCTAGGAATCACATTTCTAAGAATGGTTGTCTGCATTCTAACTTAGTATTAATGATGGGAGTAGAGCCCAAGAGTCTGAACTTCTAGGTCATTTCTCACCCTGAGCTCATATTTCAATAATTTTTGAAATTTTACTTGCAGCCAACTGGTAAATTTTATAAATTTGGAGACTGTGTTTCTGACAGTTGGTTGGAGAGCTAAGAATTGATTCCTAATGCTTTAACCATGTTTTATGCCAGTGGTTCTCTGTTGATTTTGTTGGTCTCGAGAATGGAACATTGGGAGCAATGCAGTGGAAAATCAGGTCAACAGACTACTGGTTACTGACGATAAAACCTAGGGTTGTGCAAAGTGTTGTAATTCTCAGGTTGATGATATTCCCATAGAAAGAGTAGATATGATACCTTTTGTAGCACAAATGAGAAAGATAGGCATCTCAAGACTGTAGTGTCTTCAGTGGATAATATTTAGGCTTTACAATAGATTGCCACCAAAAATACATAAAAATAAGTTGAAATTATTTATTTTACTCTCAGTATGTATCTGATGCAAGAGACCTTTGCTTCCAGGAACTTTCAGTGCCAGTAAACCACCCAATAACCCAGCATCGAATAGTAAACAGAGCTAAGGAAGAGGAGCAGCCATGAGAGATCAGTATAACAAAGTTAAAAGTGATTTGAATTGCTTTTAGTTTTTCATAACCGATAAACAATTGAAGTATACAGTGACCTGCTCTGAAGGTGAAGCTGTTTAAGGGAACTAGTCAAAATAAGTCTTACATAACAGTGAAAGCCCTCTTAAATAAACACTAGCTAAACGACTTAAACCTGTTAAAAATATTTTGCATTCAAGCTAAGAGTTCAAAAGGTCGCTGTTTGGCATTCCTCCTCATGGGCAAATCTAGAGAAGTTAACATGCCTTTAGTAAACAAATTCTGATTAAAAGCTATTTAGAACTGTCTCTGTTTATTCTGTCACGATCACATGGTAGAGATTTCCTTTCTACTACAATAGAATTCATGGCGTTATCTATTTAATGGAGCTGAAATGAACTGTGCATGAAGCAACATTATATGACACAGAAACACTAAAGCATGTGTACCTGTAAAAAGGCATGATTTAAATGTATTATGCAATAAGCCTAAATGGTTAGCAGGAACATGAAAATAGTACTTTGAACATTTTTTTTTTTTTAGCAAACATACATTAGTTGAACTTGATAGTATCCTGAAAGACAGGTAAGCATTGTTATAAACATATAGCAGATGGTTAAACTGACATAAATGGAGGGTGAGAGATTTGTTCAAGGTCAGAGAGCAAGTGCCCAGGAGTTCTGACTTATATATAGTTCCCTGTTCTGATCATGAAACAAATCTCCTTTGTTCTAGATATTTGTACGTTTAGCTTTAAATGAATAGCCACTTTATTTTGCTTGTGCTTCCAAAATACGAGTACAGGGCATAAACAAATGACAGAATCTGTGAATTTTGCCTTTAAAGTTAGGGCAAGTTTTATTCCTTTTCAGGATCAAGGACACAGTCATATACTGAGGGCACTTGCGTCATTCTCTGCTACAATTAGTAGCAGGCTACAGAGATGAGTGGTTCACTGTGGTTGACTTCTATGCCATACAGTCCACTACATTTCCTTTTCTATACCTGCCATGTGCCAATTCTAATCTGTCAGGAATCTAAATATGCTTCAGTTTTGGATTGCTGTTTGAGTCCTTCCTTCCTTGAACCTGCTATTTCTATGCTGAGCTTCTAATAGGTCCGTGTAGTACTTCAGCGGTGTACATTACTCTTCTTGATTCTTCTGCCTTTTGCCTGGAAGCAATGATTTCTCTTCCTTTTTGTCTTTGCTAATGTTCAGTATGCCCAAATGAACTAACAGCTCACTCCTGTTAGAGCATACCATTGTCTAAAAGTGATATTGTTGTAATTCGTAACTGTAGGGTTTATCTAATTTTTTTAACATCTGTAGACATTAAAGAGGGGGAATTCTTACACTTTTTTTTCTTTTTTTGCCCAAAAACTAGATGGTGATCTTGCCAAATTAATACAGCAAGTCTAGTTTAAACATGGAGTGAGTGACTGCAGAAGGTTTATTTATTTAAATGGCTTCCCATTCAGATGAAATCTAAACAGAAAAGCATAAAAGTTATCTCTTAAATCCAAACCAGAGTTTTGGCTGAGCTTATTAAGTCTGAAGAGTCTGGACTTAAAACAAACAAACAAACAAAATTTCTTTTTGCGTGTGAAACACACTTGAAATAACTTCCTCCATTTCATTTTAATTTCAAAGGCTTTTTTATACATTACCAAGTGCAACCCAAAAACAACCCAGTCAAATAAATACCAAACTGTTGCCTCCACTTTACATATGTAACTCAGAGAGTTTGTGTGACATATCTTAAGTCAAAAAGCAAAATACCAGCAGAACAGGATTTAGAGTTGAGTGGACTCTAATCCACCAGGCTATGCTCAGCCCTCTAAACATGACTTTTATTGTGCACCCAAATACCAGCTGGTGATCACTTGAAGATTGATGGTAACATGCAGCTCTGGAATGTGCTCCTAAATTCACTCTTTGTGTCAGTCTTCACGGTGCGAAAAAGAGTGAAATACGGTTATGTTCTGTGTGTTTAAGCAGCAAGCATGCTGCCACTGAACACATCTTCCTGCGGGGCTTGAGCACAGCGCTCTTACTCCCACTGGGCCACATCATCTCAAAAATTACACCTAACAGTAACAGACCCACTTCCAGCTTCTAAATCCATACAGAAATAAAGTAAGCTTAAATCAAATAATATTGAGTGCACACATGCTTGGAAGTATTTTGGGTTTGAAGTTGACATTAAAAAAAACCCTAAGTCTTAATTCAGTTAATATTGAAAATACTCATAACAATCCTAGGTGTTCAGCCACACAAACGGTGAACTTTGATGATGAAATTAATAATTTCCAGTTGCATCCAACTTCTGAAGTCCTCTAGGGGACATCGCCAAACCCTGTGTCCAGTGAAGCAGGTTGTGGCATTACAGTAATTTGGAAAAAAAAAAATCTTAATGTGCAATCTGATGAAACCACATGACTAGTCCTCTGATGGGAGTGAATGCATTTAACATACCAAAAAAAAATTATTTCAAGGAGAAAAAAACCCCAGGAAAACCTTTAAGGATAGGCTTGACCTTTGCTCTTCTCACAAACCAAACTTTCCTTGGCTTCAGGAGGCATCCCAAACACCCACGTCCAGAAAGCAGCTTGCTTCCTGTAATGCAAAAGGCTGGGTGGCCTGTTGAGTGCAAAATCAAATTTAATGAAAGAGCTCAAATTAGGCTATAAGGGGTAATTTAACCATACAGAACAACAAAGAAATACAGGAAAATGAATGAAGGTTGTTGTGGATAAGAATTCTACTATTCTAATATTTCTATTCTAGAAGTAGAAATATCAAGAGGAGATTTGGATAAATGCAATTGTGAAAGAACTGTGGAATTGAGTGTTGCTGTTTCTTCTGGTAAAGTTTGTTATCTCAAATATAATGACCCTTCTGGCATCGTGTTGGACTAGGAGTTCATTGAAGGTTCACTGAAGAGGGGGTGCCATTTGTTGACCTCCTGCTGCTTTGTTTTCTCACGTAGTGCAGCAAGAATAAGTGTTTCTTTTATCCTTCCCAGATGTAAAGCAGAGCTTGATAATTTTCTAGACTTGGTACATAGAGATTATTATCTGATATATAGACAAGAGTGTGTAGACACCAGGTATATGCATACCATAGACAGACATACTGATAGGAAACAACAAAACATACTAAAAAAGGAAGCAGTAGTTTACCTAGCTGTGTGTAATACCCACCATCCCACACACTTGTTAGTTTATTTTTGCTGCAGACAACTTGGCTTCTTTTATGAGCACCCCTCTGTATTCAGAATTGTCTGTTTGTGTCTAAAAATACCACCCTTTAATTCACCAATCCATTGATACAAATTTATTAATGAAATTCTTTTGAATGTAAAATACTGCCCTCCAAGCCTTCTTCAGTTCACCGCTAAGTAAATTTTACATTATTATACTGAAGAATAAATAAAACCTAAGCACTTGGGATTTAGCTTGATCTCTTTATGCCTGATGTTTGCCCGATAGCTAATCCTAATTTGATTAAAATTATAATAATAATAATGAAACTTTAGCCAAGCCTACACATACTAAGTTGCATTTTTTTATCCAGAGTAGAGGTGAGAAGTGACTGCCAAAGAAAGGACCAATATGTTTTAAGGAGATCTGTGGATAAAGCAGCATGGCTAAAATTGCAGCTGAAGTTGGTAGCATCAATAAAGGCAAGAATTACTGCAGCAAGGGCACTAAAGCCAATCCTAGATGTACAGAGATTGACTGAATCTCTGGAGAGTTTGTTCTTTGATGGAGAGAAAGGAATATAATGAAAAGGGCTCCTCTGCCCCACCACAGTGAAGCGAGTTCTTACTTTGTTACAGAAACCATAATGCAATATTTCAGTGGTTGAGCTGTGTTTTCTCAATGAGTTTTTATTAGCTTTGGCAACAAGAGTAATTCCACAGCTTAGCGACAATATGCTTGAAGAGAAAGAGAAAAAGAAAAGCTGTGCATGTGAGTTAATGCGAAGAGCTTTTTTGATCAGAAGTTGAGAGACCACTATCATGCTTGCGTTATTTAAGGTCTTGAGAGACTACTATCGTACTTCAATTATTTAAGGTGTTGATTATTTTACAACATTTATAGTTCTTCACTACAATCCAGAGACATGGTTGTCGGTACATCAATGAAAATGTATTAACACCTCAAAACTGCACATTTTGGGAGTAGCCGTCTCTCAGTTTTGCAAAGGGCAAATGATGTCTTCAGTGGCTATAGGCTACCTCATTAAACCTGCAAAGTACACTCTTACACTGAAACAGAAAAGTGAACTAGCAAAGAATGACAATTCTAGCAGTAAACCAACCTACCTTTCACTCAACCTTGCTTACGCTCTCCCTGCCCCTCTGTCTGCCTCTCCAATGTTCAGAAATGTCCCAGCTGACGTCATCTGCCACATCAGCTTGTGGGGAGTAAATAGTCAGATACTCAAACCTAAGCCTAAAAAAGTTTGCTTTTATCACAAAAATAACAGTCTGAATGCAATGCAAAACTAATGAGATGTCCACTCGGACCTCGTTCTTCTCCCAGAGGTCAACCCACTAGCCACAAACGGGATGAAGATGGATGAATTGGGAGAACAGCTCACAAGTCTCATGTTGTTGTCCAGTTCTGAGTTGGAGAACAGCACTAGCTTCAGTTTTAATTAATTTTTCAGACAGACAATTACAATAGTTCATTTTCTTCCATTTCTCATATCTTTCTTTAAATTTGGGTCAAAGAGCTTTGATGTCTGCATACAGTCAGGGCTTCGGCTGGCCAGTTAGTCTGATAGCTACTTGGAACATTTCTCTCTATGACCAAGCAGCACAGGAGACAGCACAGCCATTCCTCCAATGATGCGATTGCTGGTCCTCTAGAAAAAAAGAGCAAGAGAGAAAACACAAGAGATTACATTACTCCCAGAAGAAGNCTTGGAACATTTCTCTCTATGACCGAGCAGCACAGGAGACAGCACAGCCATTCCTCCAATGATGCGATTGCTGGTCCTCTAGAAAAAAAGAGCAAGAGAGAAAACACAAGAGATTACATTACTCCCAGAAGAAGTAAAATATTGTGGAATTTGTCTGAATTCATGGGTGTGTCTTTTTTCCTTGCTCCATCTCAAAAAATATTGTCATGCTTGGCAACTGAAAGCTTCTCATTCCTGTGTCTGGAAAATAAAAACATCTTGAGAGCCAATGGCAAAGCCACTGAGTGCACCCAGGCTAGTGAGACTGGTTGAGCTTGTGAAGCCTTAGGCAGTGTAGCAAGGACCCTCTCCAGGTCTGTTGGAAGGAAACAAAAGGGTAAACTCCGTATAACTGGGCAGACTTCGAAGTATGCAGCTTGCAACTCTTGGAGAGCAGCTTGCACACTACAGAGCTGTTGTACACACACTCTTTGTACACAAGACGTGGAGAAGACTGGCTCCCATCTGATGTGGCTAACTCAGCTGCAGTAATCGTAAACGCAGCTGGCCCGTCTTTATGGCTCTCCATGCTTGCCAAAGTTGTCTCTTTGGTTTTGGGACCAAAAATGCGAATGAAGCACGGATAGATTAATAATGGACAGAAATGAGCAAGATAATATTTGAAAAATCAGATATCTTCTTTTGGAAAGTTCTGTAGAGTGGCAATATTTGTGACATCTAAAATAAACCCCACAAATTTCAATTATATATAGGGATAAAGTAGATGAACGGTAAAATTACAACTGTGCACTACTTATTAAAAAATAAGAAGCCTATTTTTCAATGTTTTTATTGAAATGCCTATACAGACTTCAGAGGAGTTATTCCAGGTTTACAGTGAGGTAAGTGGAGGAATAATCTGAAAATTACGCCTAGAAGTGTCTACAAGCCTGGCAAGACTGGCTAGCTGGAGGGTATGGGTGGTCTTGCATAATTCTCAATGAAGGAATATTTGGCAAGACTTGGAATAGGTATGCAACTGCACTTTGGAAAAAGTTGACGTATTTTTTTCTCTTTGTTTTGGAGTGGGACTTCTATTGTAGGATGTAGTATGATTTCATTGTGACACTATCTGTGTAAGTAAAACAAAAACCCCAGCATTTTAATAGTGTCTGTTCTTCATAACAAAAATGCGCTTAACCTTGTGGAGTACGTTGGGCTGATGAATGTGCCACAGAGCCACGTTAATACATTTTGCCACACACAAGTAAGTGACTTTCTCTCGTTGTGTGTTTGCCTTTGCTTAGAAAGCACATTCCTTCTGCACAAAACTGGCAGCTGCCCACACCTCAGTGTGTGAATTCGCCCCTCCTTCTTCATTCTTCAAAGTAGCAAATCAAAGATGAAAAATTCTCTGATAGTTTTTGATAGTTTTAATAAAACAGCACTCTGTTATGAGTGAGTCCCCTTTCATTACAATTTTTAAAAAGCCTGAAGATCAAAAGACGGTTAATACTCCATTGCGATCTTTTTAAAGTCTATGAGTTACCAGATTTTAGGACTTCTGTGTGTCTTGTGAATTGTAAAAAAAAGGACTCATCTACTGACATATGTGAACGCTGTGCTTAAGGTCAACTATTAACTGGTATGTCTTTTCCTATCAACACATGGTCCCCTTCACAAAGAGCTATTGAGTGTTTTTCTGCTCCTAATGTGTATGTTGAGCTGCCCAAGGTGACAAATTGTTCCTCAGACATGCTAGAGGTACCTCTGGGCCTGATTCTCCAAAGACTTTACCTTGGTGCTATTACTTCGATTTATAAAAGACTTCACTATCTCAATCCAGTAATGTTTAAATTCCATTTTCAACTCATTTAGCAAATATGCCAACAAGTATTCAAGGTGTATATTTAAACCAGATCTTATTTAGATATCATTGACACTTTCATGTTATTTACCCTCACTCCAAATACATCAATTAAGTTTCCTTCTAGCAAATTATACATTTTAGCTCTGGGCAAAGAGGGCTCCTGTTTCAGCCTGTACTGACTGAACTCACTTCTTCCCTGTCCTCCAAGTGATCTTGTTAATTAGTTAGCCTGTGATTTTATGAGCACTTGTAAATCTATTTTCTCCCCTCTCACTCTTTTTTTTTTTTTTAAATATAATTAAAACCTTTCAGACAGGCTCAGAAGCTACCAAGTGTGCATATCTGTGATTTCCAGTCCTTATAAATGTGATACCTTTTTATACGAAAAGCCAAATTTCATTCTAGCAGCATTAAAAAAAAAGTGCAAAGCCTTCTCATGCGTGAAGAAGAGATAAAGAGATAAAGAAAAGGTCAAAGGTCCACCTGAGCTTTTTGGGCCCCGTGTGGTTAAGGCACACAAGGGACTGACTAGTAGCACATCTGGCTGCTTACGGCTCTTTGGCCAAATGACTACGTACCCATTTATAATCAACTTCACTTGAGAGCTGGCTGAGGGTTGGGCTTTAGTTTGAACGCCGCATGAGCAATGGCAAAATGCTTTAACAGCTCTCTTATCTCACCCCCTTAAGTAGAAGGAATCAATAGAGATTTCTTCAAAGAAAAGGAATATCAACAGTGCAAAGGTGACTTGTTCTGAAGTTTTGAAAGGAAATAGTTAGACTTTCCTTGTTCTCATTCCATACATAAAATTAAACAAATAGTCACACTGTATCCTCACATAGTTGAAAAGCAGTATTACAAATAGCATACTTCTTCTGCAGGTACTGTGTAAACTATAAAAATAATAAATTTATTTCTTCCATGTATTTACATTAAAACATCAGAAATAAGGCCAAGAAAGCAATAGTTAAAATTATTAGATTCTTATGAAAACTGATTTCTTTTAACTACATCTTCTCCAGTAATTTCTACTAATACGGTACAAAACAGAGAAGTTAGTCAATAGAAAGTAGAAAGGAAAATACTTAAACTAAAATAAAACAGAGCTTTTCTTCTGGCTTAAGCATTTTTTAGATTTTTTTTTTGTAACTTTGCAGATATCTCTGGTTCGACTCCCATTTTAAAGATATGTAACTGTTCCTTTCAGTGCTAGCAACATGACATACAGTCTGTCTCTAAATTTATATGTGCAGATGACTTTTTCACCTGTATAAAAGTGACCTGTGAGTAAATGCTGCTTCCATTTGATGCTATAAGCAAAAATATACTTCCATTTAAATATTTATTTCCGGGCGGGGAGGGAGGGAACCCAAAACTTACTTCATTCCAGTTCCTACAAGGTGAGATTTTACATTACAGTTTCACATTTGGCGTGGGCTGGCATATTTGTTGGCACAAACTGAGGGTTTAATGAGGCTTAAGAGAGTCTTACAGCCTCCTAAACTAGAAGCTGATGTTGTCGAGCCCATTGCTAGATGTACACAAGGCCTGTTGTTTGTGTGCCCCATAGCCCATGAGGGCATAAAAGAAAACAGCATTGAATTGCTGACTTCCAAATCACTAAGGCTACATAAAATCCATACCAATTTGGGAAGCAGAGGCTCCCTGGGGAGATGTAGCCCATCTTCGTGGAAAGCCGTGTTTGTCCCCTTCACTGTGGTGCTGCGTATGAAACTGGATGGCTGTGCTTTACTCCCTGCTTTTTTTGAGGTACGTACACCAAATCTGTGCTTCTGCTCTGAACTTCCCTGTAAACAACCTTCTGAGACTGAATCCTTATGCCAGCAGGAAAGAGAAAGAAAACATATTATTTCTTGTACTTTACCACAGGGGATCCTAAATTAAAAGCTTGACAGATCATCCTAGATTTGCTCAAAGCAGCTCTGCCAGGCTGGGGACCAAGGGATGGTATAGTGCAGGGACGAGAGCGCGCACTCTCTCACGGGTCGTAGCTTATCCACAGCCTATCTGTGGGTAAACTCAGTGCTTTGGACTTGGGCTGGGGATGCTTGCATGCCACGACTGTAGCTTACCAAGCTCTGCAATGTGAAGATATTTCTTGATTATATTGAACTTCTCAGTGACAAGTGGTTATGTGGGTCTGCGAATAGGAAATGATAATATTTTGGGAAGGTCTTGCTAAAAATTGTATTAGTTTCAGTAACATATGTATCAAACATCCATATTAGTATAAGATGTCTACCGAGGAAGCCGCTTATATTAGGGTCTGATCTTACATATTAGGGATTATTATATCCCTTATGTTAGGAAAGTCAGACCGGGTTTTCAGCATTGTGACACCAGTGAATTTAAATTAAGGAGTGATGAAACGTTGATGCTGAGTGATTAAATGAGACATTCAGAGGACAACCTGATGAGTGGATCTCGCTCATACATGCAAGTTGGACAGTTTGGGTATAACAGGCTGTTTGTCAGCAGGGGAGATACCTCCACCTTCCTGGATTTCCAGTCTGTGATAGCTGTAATTCATTTTGTTCTGGCCAACACAATGAGTTTTGAATGTTACAATGGCTTTTGTGATGTTAATAGTGGTTATTACACAAATATTTTGTTGTTTCTCCTGTGAGACACAACTTTTTAAAAAAATAATACTTGCATTAACTTTTGTAGCGGATTAGAAGTATAATTACAGAGTAGCTGCCTAATTGTCAATAAGCTGTACACTGTATGGAGAAAACTCCCAGTCATTGAGATCTCCAAAATGTACTGTTACATAATAATAATAGTTTGGAGAGACAGTTCACTGAAGCTTTTGTTCTTCTTTAAAAATGAGAAGAGCTGTACAACCTGTCCTCTAAGATCAGATTCCTAAGACTAGGAGATACTAGCTTTATCATTGGGGAAAGCAAAACCTAAATTCACTGGCTGATGAAAAAATGGCAAACAAACATTATTCTTGTATCATTAAGGATGACAGTTATTTGCATATGGAATATATTATAATCTTTCTTTTTATTGCCAAACAAAATTGTTAATATTAACACTGAGCTATCTGCAACATCATTCTCCATACAGGGTTTACTGCCTTGAATATTTGATTAAATTCCCAAAGCATGGAATAGAATTAGCTTTGAATGTCAGTAAATGTTTACGTCATTTTTTTACAAAAACTTTTGGAGATGAAAAACACCTTTCCAGCCACCGCTTTTACCAAGTAACAACGCTCAGATAGTAAATCTTTAAAAAATCAAATTTTCTTGGGTTATTGTGTGGTAAATTTTGTTAAAAGAAAAGGAAATTTGATTAATTATAAATTCCCTCCCCAGAGCCCTAAGAGGCTAATAAACTGTAAGCTTCAACACTGAAAGAAAGAAAACTAATGAATCTGTGTGGGAGTATTTGTTTCACGGTTTTCCTTCCCTCTTACGAATGGCATTGCATTTCCATGTCTAGTGACATGTCGTAAGGTATTCTCCTCAGCAGCAGCTTGATGGAGGCAGATTAGGTGCCTTAGAAATAATACCATTGCAAAGAGGTTAAAATCCAGGAACATAATGGATTTTAATAAGCGAAAGTTGTGGAAATCAAATATCTCTGGTTTTGTCTGTTGCTTAAAAACAATCATCATGATCTTGATCATCTTTTTGGTCAATCGTGGCTTATTCTTTGCCAGTCGTTGCCAGTCACTGAAGCAATGAGGAGGGCTGTTATGTTGTGCAGTCAACGTGCTCACATTTACCCAGTGTTGTGCGGGAAACTGCTGCCGCTCCCGGTTTGTGTGTGCTTTCCTAGGATATCAAATATACAGTTATGAGAAGGTTAAGTTTCACCTTACAGCTGCCAAATATTACAGTAAAGTTAATAAGGCCACGAGGAAAAGGGATGAGCGCTAGCTTCTCAGGCTTGTTAGGAAAGGTCACTGAGAATCTCAGAGAGGGCAAAGGGACTGCATTTTAATGGTGCTATGCTGGTGAGTCTCCCAGGTGCCTTTGAAAATCCTAGCTAAAAGCTTACAGGGAGGATTTTTTAAAATAAAGTAAAACAATTGATTTTTTCAAGCACTGAATAAAGACGTCTGAAATGTATGTGGACAATCTTCATATATATTTAATGAGTATTGTTTCAGTTTAAGCTTTCAGACAGCAGACTGTAAATCTTGGTTGTGTGTTTATCTTTTGCTGAGGGACATATGAAATAGAAATATTATTTGTTTTTTTTTTATTATTACCATAATAAATGCATGTAGGCAACCCTTAGCTCCTGAAAGCTGTAACACATCTAAGTGAATCAAAACGTCATATCTTTCAGTAATTGAAGATCTTTTTCATCTTCCTATGAACTATTTAGCAATCATGACAAAAACTGAGTGAATTTGTGTGTCATATTTATCAATACAAATCATATTCTGATAAGTTCTTTCAATCATTAGATCTCTAGCAGACAGGTATACGCCCTAGGACTGCAGCCTTTGCCTGTATGTTGTCTACAGCTTGTCAAAAAACACGCTCCAAGTAATTTTCAAAGTAAAAATCATGCTTCCAGCTAAATATGTGTTTTACAAAAAGTGCATACTTGAGGCACACTTGGTTTTTAATAGAGCAAACATCCAGAAATATTTTTGAGAGCTTTATTTTCCAAAATATCGTTAGCCCACATTAATCTAGTCATCTGAAAGGCTTAGATGACTAATTTTGGTTAAGACATCCATTGTTTTCTATAGGAAAATAATGAGCAGAAACTGCATTTAGTAAAAACTAGGCTTTAGCAGCAGTGACAAGCCATGTTGTCCCAGACAAAGAATTTGCTAGAGGGATGTGGACTCAGTTCTTAGATTCATAAATAAACATTATAGCAGGGCTTCATTCTCGTATGTACTGTGTATTTGCCACCCTTTTAGAGTCTCAGGGAACACAATCCAATAATAATGCTCATGAGGTAAGAAAGCAAAATTATATGTTAAATATTTGAATAAGGAGAAATTGATTATTAAAGTTGTATTTTTCCATTCTCAGCTTTTGAGAACTATCCCTTCTGTTATTACTGAAAAGAAAAATAATCTGACTGGGGGCCAAAACATATTGGCCAAGCAAAGACAGGAAGGCTGAGCTTTCTCAAGGGCAGCAAGTAATACTTACATTGCAGATGCTTGTGCTATTCCTGTAACAGGCCTGATCCTGTGCTACTGAGATCAAAGGATGTTTTTCACTTCACTTCATTGAAGAAAGTTTTGTGTGGAAAAACGGAGCGGTTCTACAGTTCTGATAGTTTGGTCCAGATCCCATAAGCAAACAACTGAATAAATGGCTTGACTGAAGACGTTTTTTTTTTTTCTTTTGAATAAGCCATACGTGGTGATAAAGAATTAAAAAAAAAATGTTGACCTTGAAAACCTATTCTTAGTGAAGCCCTCTGTTAGGAAAAGAAAGTAAACTCTTCTAATGTAGTTTTCATTGATCTTGTGGATTTTTTACTGTCATAAACTTAAAAATGTATTGAACATATTGATTAATTGAATATATGATCTTCCTTAAAAGCCAAAGCTGTAAATAATCATATCCATTAAAATCAGAAACAATTAAATGAATGAGTAACAGCAATGCCTGATTTTTATGAGATATGTGTAGCTACTTAATGTACAAAAAATCTGCATTCAAACTGGGAAAGGAAAATTTGTTTTAAGTCAACCATTGCAACTTATTACCAGGTGTCTGGTGAGGGGTTTTCACCTCTTACTGATCCCACTTGTGTTCAAATATGCCTTTGCTTAGAAAGAAATACAGTTCTGAAGAGAGAAGGGCGACTGAACCACTTCACTAATTTGTTGTTTTTACTATTTCAGAGCTGCAAGAAACTAAGACCTCCGAATACCATAGAATATCCCACAGTCCTCTGGATTACAGGATATTATTAATGGATGAAGATCAGGATCGGGTCTACGTGGGCAGCAAAGATCATATTCTGTCGTTGAATATTAATAATATAAGCCAGGACCCTCTCAGTGTAAGTTCAAGATTTATTTTGAGAATCCAAGGTTACTTTACTCTCTGTCTTTCTTTTTAAGACAAAAAATATGAATTCCATTATTTCGCAGCAGGCAAAAGTCCAGGCCTGCACCTTACTGAACTATTAGTCTTTGTTTTATGCGTAATGCAAAATGAACAAGGTATTAGCATGACCGCTCCTCAAACACCATTTAAAAACTGACCCGTTTACTCCNCTGAACTATTAGTCTTTGTTTTATGCGTAATGCAAAATGAACAAGGTATTAGCATGACTGCTCCTCAAACACCATTTAAAAACTGACCCATTTACTCCTTTCGAAGCAACGTTCAGCATGGCTTGGCCTCATAAGGCAAATTTGTATGGGTTGATTGTTTCCACTCCTCTCCAAGATTTAAGATAGTCCAGAGATACACTTTTAAAAGAAGCCTGTAAGGAAGAATAAGATACATGCAATAATTTTCAGACTGTAAGAAGAAAACCAACATGGACAGAGTTGCCTTTGACCTTCAACTATATTTATTTTTGTTTTGTACTCTGAAGCCTAATCCCTGAACTATTTTCTAACCTTTGTTATGCCTGTGTCAGTCCTTGCCCTTCAGTTGGGTAGCTGGGATATCTCCTGTTTGGGGTTTGTTGGACACTATGACCCTCATCTCCTTCTTGACGCAACCTCTTTTCTAGCTTTTCTCCCTTACTGAGGTGTCTTTTTCTGAGGACTCTCTGCATCCCACCTCCCCAAACTGTAGCAGTTAAATTATCAAATGTTTAAACCACTTTCACAGATTCCTCTTTTGTTTCCAGAGCCAGTTGAAATCCAGCTTCTTTGCTTTTTAAATAGGTGGCCTTCAGAAGTACTTGTGTGCCCAGAAGCCTGACTGTTAAGATATTACTTTTCTACAGACTTTGCCTTGCCTATCTTTAGATTATCGCAGCTACAATACTACCTTAAAGTGTACTGTAAAGGTCTTGTTCTACCAAATTCATGTGATTCTTTAATCTATGGGCTTTATTACTGTACCTCAGAAGTATTGAGGGGCAGAGATATCCAGTTTGCAGCAGAGAAGTTAAATGCCTTCTTTAAGAGCTTTTAATGTGTCAGGAGAGAGAGAGAAGCCCTGCTGGAGGGTGATTAAGAGCAGTCAAATTAGACTTTGCTCTGAATCACCCTCTGGACATGCCTGTCTACCTGAATTGATTGTGCAGGGAGTCCAGGACGCTAACACTAACTCACACATTTAAATTAAATGCCTCTCGTGATGGTGTGAACGCACCCTTCCTCCTCCTAATGGAAATCTTCATCTGAAACGAAGATGTTGCCTTCTCTGATCTGAAGTAGCATCTCTGACCTTTTTTCTGATTCCCGTATCACCAGTGATGTGGCCACCCTCGTCTGGGAGCTGCTGTGCCCCTGCACCACATGCTTCAGCCTTCCCTTAGGAGGTCGTTTTTTGTTCTGCGCAGTGCTCAGTTAGATAGATAGGAAGGTCTCTGTTGCATGAAATGTGTTCTGCAGTATAAAACTGCGAGGCATTTCAACAGTCTATTTAGGCCTGCAAAAATCAGAATAAAAAGAATTCTTCAGAAAGAAAAAACACCCAAAATTTTCTGGCAGCGAATATGATCACCCAGTATTAGGCTCAGAATTAATCTCTGCAATTCCACACGTTCTTTCGGTAGTTTATTTATTTCTATAACAGATTCACTTTGCTAGTCTTATGCCTCTATAGAAACCGTATATACGTATGCATACGTACCTACAAATCTCTGCATATACACTTATGTTTATATATATACAGAGATCTTTCAACGCTATTATTTATGTTATCTTGAGGCTAAATGTTATCAGGCTCTGTCATGTAGTAAATTTCTAGGGCGAGATTTCTAATGGGTGTCTCTTCTTTTTCAAAATCAAAATAAATAATGGAAGAAGCTCAGTAACTTTAGAGTTTGAGTATAGATCAGACAATCATTCAGACATTGAGAGTTTGTCAGAAAACTGTAGTGCAACATAACTTGGAAAGTAATCAAGAACTCAGCCTGAAATCTCAAGATTTTAAGCAGGTTTTATCATAAGATATCCAGACCTTTACTGTTAAAGCTGAATTTTTTTTTTTTACAAGAACCCTTCCAATATTTTAGTCTTCTGATTTCTAGTGTGAACAATTTCTAGAAGTTCAGCAGAAACAAATAAATAAAGACAGTAATTTAGACATTGATGATGAAAATATCTCTTATTTAGAAGAAAGAAGCTTAAGTAAATTTATTAAGTTATCTTAAAAATATTTAACAAAATTAATTTATATCAGCCAAAGGCATGGGCCTTTATTTTGTTTACTGCATGCTAAGACAACACGTTGTTTTCATTTACCAATGAAAATCCTTTTTTACCTTATGATCAAGGTGTAAAAGGTATCAAAATATTAACTTACTAGTGTAAGTTAGGCAGTGAAATGCTTTTTGGTGGTCATTAAAAAATAAGTTATGTAATAAATATGTCACTTAAAAGATACTTCTTTCCTTACAGATTTTCTGGCCAGCATCAGCAAACAAGGTTGAAGAATGCAAAATGGCAGGCAAAGATCCAACAGTAAGTTTTAATCCACATGCACATGCACACACACACACACACACACAAATTACATACTTGGCAATAAAGCAAGAGCACCTTAAGTGCAGCCAAAAATAAAATGAAAGAAGTGTTTGTTTCGCTTTTTAAATGCTCTGCAGGACAAATGATAAAGTGAAATGATGAAAAAACAAGTTATGTGAATAGAATGCACCTTCAGACTTTGACAGATGGAAAAAGATATGCATTGTCCACTTCTTCGCCCTTTTTCCTTGTTACCAGTCAAATTAGGTAGTAGTACTTTACCAGACATGTCCTGAGGATGATGCCGAACAGCCTCCTGAGCTGTTGTTTGGGGTGGGGAAGCGCTATGGCTGGCTGCTCGCCCCAGAAGCAGACCCTATAGGCAGGTGATACCCACTTTCCGCAGCCTGAACACCCCAGACTCAAGAACACCCCAAACATGTCTTCCCATTACTTTCACAAAACAGTGCTCAACTAAGTATTTTTTCCTAGAAAGAGGTAAAGATGATCCTGGAATCACTGGAAGCAGTCCATGGAGAGGCTTTGTTGAGTCATTTTGCACCACAGCTGATTCTTCTCCCATCTAAATGCAGACACCTTCCAAGGAATCTAAATAATAGTAAATAGTAAATAGTAATTTCCCTACACACTCTTTGTAGACGATCAATAGAAATGACGTATTTTGAAAGACCCAGTGAGTGGTACCATACAGCAGATCCTGTGTTTGACAGAGTTGTATATTAATATGCTTATCTTCCTAAAGCAATTTGAATTTCAAGACTGTATATACCTAGTTTTTATTAACAGGAGATAGCTAAATTGTAAAACAAAAAGCAGAAAGTCGTATTTCAGTTCTATTCAGCTACCTTTTGACTTTTTACCAGTTCAGCAGCATCTAAAGGTCTCTATCCTGGTTTTCGTTTTTAGCTCTTGAAATATAACTTTATTTAAACTGGTGTTTTAGTATTAGAATCCAGAATCTAATCTGTGCTAGAAATTTGCAATTTCTCACTACTAAATTTATAAGAAAAAACAATGAAATTTTGCTTATATTTTTATTTGCAAAAAAAAAGCTGTCGAAATCAGAAGCCTTCACATTAGGTATAATCGTGTTTAGAACACACTCCTCAGCATATCGCTAGGATCGTAAATGATGAAGTGATTGAAGGATGTAAGCAGGTGTGTATAAATATAGCTTTTAATTTCAGAAACATTGGAGTTGATGCAGAAGTCCACTGAATTTAGTATAAAAACTGTTATTTATCTCAAAGTTCTCTATATTATGCTTAATATTTCTATTTATATTAGCTACACATTTTGTATTGTTAACTAAGCCTACAGGCTACAGGCAATTCAGTTACTGCAATGTTACAATAATTCATCTGAGTCCATTTTGTAAGAAAATATGCGTAGGCTTTATTTTGAAAATCTATTGCAAATGCTGATGAATGTAAGGAAAACAGAAAGTTGGCCTACTGGAGTGTTGCTGTAATGCTGCTTTTTCAAAATTGTGGAGAGTAACTCATGATATTGCTGCAGAGCAACAGAATGGTTCTTTATGAATAACTATATTATGGTTGGTATGGCGGCTTATCTGCTTTCTTTCCTGACAGCTATGGTAGTGAAAACCAAGTATTTTTCCTGCTGAATAGCCTATTTTTCTATACATCTTTACACTGTTCTGGTTACTCCAGTGTGCAGTAAATTCTACAGCTAGTGGCGTGTAAAGTTGCATTAAGTGTGAAAAAAAATATATAGCTTAGTTAATGGTGATTAATGTTGACTCTAGGTACTATGTCGACTGCATTATCAACTTGTGATAGACTGGTTAAGGAATTTTCTTTTCTTTGAAATACAAAAATTCATTAGTCCTAGCCATGTTTCCAGTATAGGATGACACTCTTCTAGGGCAAAACCAGGAAAGACATAGATGATACTTTAAGCTGAAACTAGTATGTAAATTATGTGATCCATGGGAAAAAAAGCTAAAACACTGCTACGTACTGGACTCCAGAGAACTTATAATCTTGGATATTTAGTGGTGAGACTTTCCTAACTTTTAATCATATTGAAGTACCCAAATGTTGCTGCATTAGTGGACAGATTTCTGGATGCAACCTCTGTTTTTACAACAGTTTATCTCTTAGTACAGTTAATATCCTGTAATATAATTAATTAAGAATGTCCTTGTGCATCAACTTTAACAATGTTTTTTACTCTTAGCTGTGCATTGCAGAAGAAAAATTAACTTCAAAAAATAGAAGTTTATATTGAATTTCTTAGTATTTGTCCTCAAGAGTTTAAAAGAGGTGGGAAAATAAAGGTACTGAAGAGCGGCTGCTGCTCCCACTAAAATCAATGATGTGTCTTATTAAAAGCTCACTGAAATGATGAGAAAAAGAGAACCCAATGCTAAATCACTGTTTGCAACTTAAAATTTATAGTTCTATTTTAATAGCATTCTTGTGAGTTTCATTCCTGGTAATAATGGGAGAAGCAGAGCATGAATTCAGAAGAACTAAGAATTTCAAATGAAAAAAAAAAAAAGTGGAGCGAATGCATGATAACATTTGGCCTATCAGAGAATACTGATTATCACAAGGTAAAAGAGGAATAGCAACCAGTAAAGGACTTTATGCAATCAGCTAATCCTTTTCTGAGGAGATTCGGAGGGGTTCCATTTGCCATGCCATTAGACAAACACTGGTGTCTGAATTTGTCATCTTTGGCTTCCTTTTCCTTTTTTGTTACTGAAAAGAAACTGTCCCCTCTAAATAGTAGGTTCACCAGGCTAACTTGAATACTTACATTGGTATTACTTCTGTTTCTCTCTGTTTACTGTGATGAGATTCTAGGGCATAGATGTCTGGCTTTCAGATGTCTACGGCAAGGCAGTTCCCCAGACACTGTTACTGAATGAATTTTGGTATCAGTTCCAAGAGAAGCACTGGTACTATGTGACTATGTAGAGCTTAGCCACCACCTTCGGTGAGCATCCATCCTAAAGACAACTGTCTCATGTCACATCAGACTAGACTAATTTAAAAGCGCAAAGGACTCTAGTATCAAGGAAAGGGAAATAAACTGAAGCACAGGTGCTCTTGAATGGCAGTCCTACAGAATGTATTCTGAAATAACAATTTCTTGCTTTGTTGGGTTGTGGAGTCGCAATGCAGTACTCAGATTAATCATGTAGCAAATTGCAAATGGAGTTCAGTGGTTCAGCACTAGAGACGTGGTCGAAGGCTCACATATCATAAAACGGTCTTCCTGCTGGACCGCATTAAAATGGGAGAATGTTGGGATTGAGCAACTTGTGTTACTTGCCTGTAAATCATAGGATCATAGAATAGAATCATAAAATCATAGAATCACAGAATAGTTTGGGTTGGAAGGGACCTTTACAGGTCATCTAGTCTGACCCCCCTACAATGAGCAGGGTCATCTTCAACTAGATCAGGTTGCTCAGAGCCCCAGCCACGCTGACCTTGAATATTGAAATCAGCAGTGAAGAGACATGAAGACACAGTATGTGTCAGATGGTTACCCTAGAAGACTGTACTTAAAGAAAAGACCTGTTCATCTAACCAGTCCTCTGTTCTTGCCATAGACGCTTTGGAAAGCACGTGGCATGGTACTGAAGCAGAGCAGCAAGTGCCACGTACCAGTACTGTTCATGTAGACATTGTTTCCAGGCCCTGATCCCTCAAGACTTTCATTCTGGGATTTCTCAGAATTTAATCCTTTATCNAGACGCTTTGGAAAGCACGTGGCATGGTACTGAAGCAGAGCAGCAAGTGCCACGTACCAGTACTGTTCATGTAGACATTGTTTCCAGGCCCTGATCCCTCAAGACTTTCATTCTGGGATTTGTCAGAATGTAATCCTTTATCTAGGAGTCTTCCAGAAAAGTTTGCTGCAAACAGCAGGAAAAGGCGGCATCGATTTACACTCTGGCACATATAAGCTAGTGATATGCCTTCACCTGTCCTTCTTCCCTTTCCACAGCCATGATGTGGATTGGTAGTACTGCTGAGAAAAACCCAACTTTGATAGCAAGACATTACTAAAGGCGTCTTTGAGCCATACTGAGATAGCTAGATATAAGAAAATGGAAACATTTAGGAACAGCCCTCAGCTTTAGAAAAGCAATATATTTTGACTGGGTTAAAGGATTTTTCTGATATAGCTAGAGCTAACAATTAACTGAGAACATGCAGTCTTCCCTGTAGAGAAACTCCTTCTGTGAGCTCTGAACTACCTACAATTATGCACCAGTTTTCAAATGTTGTAGTACAGTACCAGCTCCTGCTGAACCAAAAATGTGAATACCTTTAAATATAAATAAACTGTTCAGTCTGCTGAACAGGGATTGACTCCACTGATTTTCATGAAGGTGTCTGATGAAACAGTTTCCAGTCCTGTGCTCACAAAACACATGTAATTCTCACTGTCTTTAGTGAAGGTTTGTATGATTGAATATACAGGCACTTCTGGGATCTCAGTAAGAAGAATATGCAGGAAAAAATCTATTTTCAACCTAAAGTGCATTGACAGTTGATCATAGTCAAAAAAGGGAAGAGCAAGAGAAGAAAGAGGTATGCTGGAAGGAGAAAACTATAAATCCAATAGTGTGAAACTGTGACACTTAACATTGTTTTAATTTTCATGCTAATTTGAAGATGTTACCATTGATCTTCGATACGAAGCAACAATTCACTATAAACTTGCTTTGTGATTGTCAGAGTTTTAATGTTTTGGAAATAAATTTTTACACAAATAAAGTGACCTCAGATTTGGGCTTGCTTTGTTTTTGTAATTATCTCCAGCTATAATGAAAAACTTAATGGAAAAAAAGTGACTGTTTTAGATCTGTCCTTAAGGAAACTTCATACCGTTACTTCTTGCTTTCCTGCAGAGGCCCTGCTTCTTCCTATGCAAAGTATAGAAAAGTTTGTGGATGAATATTAGATTGCTGTGTGGAAAAGGAAAATTTACATGCACTCCTCTATAACTCCTCTATAGTGCCTTATCAGTGCCCAGTTCCCAGATCAGTCAAAATGGCATGAAAGAAAATGGAAGTCTACAGCTGTTCAAATTCAGAGACTACCAAACTCAGTAGCTGTTTTCACGATACTACTGAAATAATAAAACATGTATGTTAGCTAGAGTTTCCTACATCTAATAACATTTGCCAATGTGATTGTTTTTTTCTGTATTCCCTGCAGCACGGCTGTGGAAATTTTGTGCGTGTGATACAGTCATACAATCGCACACACCTGTATGTCTGCGGCAGCGGTGCCTTCAGCCCCGTGTGTGTGTACGTCAACCGAGGGCGCAGGTCCGAGGTCAGTCTCTTTCCATTTTATCCGCTCATTTTGTGGTGTGTCTTACTGGGGTTATGCAACACTCAAACTTTTGAGAGTGAAAAAATCGATGATCCAAAGAGATTCCTTCACCCATGATAAATAGAAACAGAACAAAGATCCATAGTTTTCTGACCTGCTACCAGCAAGAAGCAAAGCCATGATCAAAAGCCATGCCTCAAATATGATGGTTGTCCAAAATTCCACAGTCATACCAAATACTGGGTTACATTTGATACTATTTTTTATTTGGTGTTGTCTGGTGAATTCATTCCTACTATTTGTTGGAAAAATTTCCAAGAAAAACTTGAAAGGAAATAGCCAGCTAGATGAAAAGTAAAGTACGCAGTCCACTTTTTACAGCTTCCATGTGCTACTGATTCCTGGGAGAAGGCCTTAACTGGGCTAACTGTTCAGGTATGTGAAAGTTTACTAATCTTCAGCTGAATACCCACTAGATGCAATCCCAGTACAGGTGACTTTCATCTGCTGCACAAGTTCAGCCCCAGTAGATTCTGCCGGGATGAAGATGGTAAGTTTTCTCATCCCTGTGGGATATTCCAGGGTGTAAATCTTATTTTCTCTAGACCAGTCTCTGGTTTTTCTTTATCCAGTTTCACTGTGTATTTTCAATATACAAAGTTCCAGATGTTTCGTAAGTATATTGTTCAAGTTTTCTGATTTGAAAGTGAAACGTTTGTTTATGTGCAAATGCAATAGGTAATAAATTAAGAAAACAGAAGGAGAAAGAAAAGCACTTAACTGAGACCCAGCACCTGAGTAGCTTTTGGGTCAGATTCATGTCTGCAGGCACAGGGGTGTGCAGTATATTTTCCTGTACAATGTGGAAGCAGATGTGTTGGGAACGAAGATCAGAGAATGCTACCTGGAGTTTTGCCATGTGAGGGCAGCTTTAAAAGCTGAACTGGCTTCTAGGGAAGAGACTGGGAAATTCATCACTGATTTCATTGGGAGCGGGATGAGAATTCTGGCCAAGACCCAAGACTACTGCATAGGTTGCTAGGGAGGTGATAAATCATTGTTTCTCCAGGTAGGTTTGCATGGGATGATCTCAGTGAGTTTTGGTAAATCCCTACCTGGCTCCAGCCTCCTTAACAGAGTATATAGTCTGAACCACTGCGCCTTTGGTCCTAGTGAATTATCTAAAAGCAGAGGTTCACAGGCTTGGATTTAAAAGCACAAGCAAGCAGAACTGAACAAGTAAATCCATCCTTATGGTTAACAGAGTCTGCATTAACTTATTTTGAGGTATTTTGAAAATGAGATCAGCTTTTCTCAGCATTATCCTATTTCTTAACAAATTATTTAAAACATGGAAAGTGATCTCATTTGTCTCTAATTAATGCAATATTCCTTTATCAGCTTAAGTAGTAGTACTGTAGCCCAGAGAACTCTGAATGTTGTTATTTTAGGGTTTTTGTAAATGAGATTGGAACGGAGAGGGGAAGGGTGGGAAATGACATCTCCAGATGATGCAAGATGTTAAATTTCTTAAGTTAAAAATAAAGATACATGTCTTAGAAGAGCAGAACTGACTTCACTTAGTCTGTCTGTATAGCTACATGCCTATGATCAATTGATTAAATAAACTGCTGTTTCAGACGTCTGGAGTCTGTCAGACACTTGACTGTAGGCATTGCATGTTCAAAGCCGTTACTGTACAGGCCAACAATAGCATAACAGTTTTAAACCAAGCATTTCCTTCTGAACTCATTGCGTATATGAGTGCATGACTAATTAATAGAGCAGAGTGAAGAACTATGTAGTGCTGATGGCACTACTGAGAACTCATTTTTTACTCTGCTTTTATGATTTCACCTTTAATTTAGTACAATTTTCCATGCACAGAAGGCTGTTTTTGCATGTGCAAAATGGATATTTTAGAAAGCACATCTGTTTTTCTCTAGAAGCTACAAAGCCTGACAGTAAGAGTCATATCCAACAATCATAAGAGCTGGGCCTGTTTTGCTCTATTGTCTCGAGGATTCCACATAATCTCACAAAAAGAACGTTTTATTGATGAGGCAGAATGTTGCCCTCTTCCCTGAAACAGAAGTTAAAAATTAATTAATTTTCTTGCTTGGCACACTTGATACTTTGGTCTTTGGTAATTACTCTCTTAGTCACCCAAATATATTCTCATGTCAAAGTAAACGCAAACAGAAGGGAATGCAATCACTATGTGAATTAATTCTAGACTAGAAAGTAGTTTAATATATATGAAAATCAAGTGTAATCCTGGAGCTAGTTTACTAGTGTAGTAATGGGCATTTTGAATTGTTAAATAGTGGTGTAATATAGTAAATATGTATTAACATCAAGCTGCATATTAATCTAGAAGTAAAACAACAACAACAAAAAAACCCGAAGATCATATTAGAAACTTTATGCTTACTTTTTAACGTTGTTTAGAGAGTTTGTTACTCACACAATAGATAAGATCTCTGATTAAATTAGGCAAAAGAGAAGAGGAAAAGAGATCGGGAATAATGGATATGAAAACTTCCTGTTGTAGCTGAGCATTTCGGGTTGGTGGAGTCCCCACTGTCACCTGCTCAGTGATCTGTGTGGCTTCTCCATTCCCCTGTGATTTATATTAATTGTTAAAGGGAATAGAAAGAGTTGCTGCCCTTAATGGAATAACTAATACATTGGCATCTACACAGCAGAAGCCTTTCTTTGGAATTTTTGTCTGCTGTCTTTTTCTGTTGATACACAAATGTTTTAAGTTTGGGTGGGTTTTTTTCCTTGCAATTGTGTCTTTTGGCCTTTTATGAAAGATTAGGAGGTTTATTTTAGGTGATTTATTTTAGGAGGCTAGAAATGAGTTGTTTGTTTGGTATACAATGGTATGTGAGTCAATGTGCTATGGATCGATGTGTCTGCTGTTATTGTCTGTAATTGTTAAGGAATGGTCTTGGACCCAAGAGTGACTTCTTGCTCAGCATACTGTGCTCTTCAGTATTGCTGGGAACGAAGAAGTGAAGAGGTACACTGAGATGGGTGAATTTTCTAAGGATGTTCAGGCTGTTTGTATTTCAAGTTGTAGTCCAGGTTGCTTCTAGTTTGCCAAATGTATTTCCTATTTATAAATCGCATAAAATGTAAACACCGCCCCATACCAAGATTTCTAAACAGCAAAAATTTTCCAAGATATTTCACACTATAGCAAGAGATATTGTTAGATCATCTGTCACTATGGAATTGGAGCTCTACACATAATCCGGGAGATGGTATTGAAGAAAATAAGTATGATTTAAGGGATTTTTGGACGTCTGATAGCTCAGTAAAGAGCAAATGATTTATACTATCACCAAATGACAGCTGTCTTAAGAGATTTTTATTTAATACATATTGTTGGTCTAATAGCTTTATTATAATGTCCTAGACTAGTCTAAGTAGCACCATGTATTCAGCAAATAAAGTGTAAATAACTTCAAAAACACAGAAGTAATCTGCACAGATGTTAATGCAGAGATCGGTCAACCTCTCCAAAGCATAACTGAGTTAGAGGGAAAAATTCTTTGTTTCAGTGTCTTGAATTTATAACAAGAGTCTTGAAAATAACTGGGTACCAATGAAAAAGTTGCCTGAAAAGATGATGACATTCTGAATAGGAAAGCTAACATGCTGATAGTACAGCAAAAGTGCCCAGGAGCGCTGGGCATTGTTAATGCTGGAAACGGCCAAGCATAAAAATCACCTTACGTCTGATGGTTTCTGAAATGAGAAGTGACACACAAATCTACATTGCAGGAACAAATCTTCAAGATTGACTCCAAGTGTGAATCAGGAAAGGGACGCTGTTCTTTCAACCCTAATGTGAACACGGTGTCTGTTATGATCAGTAAGTAAAAATACTCCAAGTTGCTGAGGTCTAAACCCATATGATCATGCATGGTGTGGACTGACAGAATGCCTGAAATGAGCTGGGCACAGGATTCAGCCTTCAAGAATCAGTACTTTGTGTCTGGCTCGTAGGTGCAGGGTTGGGTTGGGTCCATCCTTGGTTGGGTCCATCCTTGTTTCAAGGTTTACATGAAGCTAAAGGTGGGTGTACAAATGAAATGCAGAAATAAGCTGTTGAATGGGAGAGAGAGAGAGAAAGAAACAGAAAACAAAAGACTGTCCCTTTTCCAGCTTACACATTTTTTCCCAGGGTTAGTTTCAACTTTGCATTGCCCCATCTAGCATTTTATGTTTCAACAGTTTCTGACCTTGTTCATCCTAAGCAGCACTTGTGTCTCATTTCATTATTTGCAAAATCTCAGAGCAGCCAGGGAAAGAAACCCTGAAGACCTTAGTTACTTTGAATTTCATTTTTGTTGTCATCTCTGCGGTAGAGCCACCAGCTATTGCAAGGCTCTTCATTCTTCAATTGGCTTTACACCCATCAAATTTTGCAATTTTCTTCCTTTTGAAAGGCCAGAAAGTGATAAAACTGACACACCTCAAATATTCTTGTGAATTGATGATGACTGTACTCAGTGACTGTGAGATGTGCCCCATACAAAGAATTACTGCAGTGCCTATCGCACACCTAACTGAAAAATCCAAGGGGGCATGTGTTTTGTGCAACCTAAGTCATCAGTAAAGGAATCTCTTTTTTTTTTCCCCCAGCCTGGAGGCACATTATACACTTAGTGTAACCCAACCTTTCATATTCGGGGCATGTTCACAGACTTCTAGTGCCAAAGCCTTGATTTTTCAATATGTGCCTACTCCTTGCTATATTTTTGACTATGAAGGAAACAGCAGTTGCAAAGGTTTTTCAGGCTTTCTTAGCAAATAAAGGTTATTGCACACAGGTACTGCATATTTCTCTCCAGATTTACAAGGGAACAGTGTGTGGTGTTTCTGCCATTCAGCTTCTACTGAAATCAATAGCAATTACATATTGTGCCAGATATTTCCTGCAAAGTTTGAGCCTCGTGAAGCTTAAGGGAAGCGTCATATAGCCTATTCTACACGCTCTGTTCAAAATATAAATTAACTTTTTTTTTAATTCCTCATTGCAAATATATTTAGTACAAATCACAAGTAATTTAATTGACAGAGGTATGAACTGAAGCACCTTCAGAAGACAGGCAAATGCTACCCTGATAGCCCTCTGAACCTTGGCTGCACTTATACATTTATCTCATCAGCGATCTATGGTCAGTGTTTACAGACACTCACTGTGTAAAGAAAATGTTTGTTCAAAGTCAGTGATGGATTAATCCACTGCTACCCATTGCTCTTCCGTTATTAAGTGAATCATCATTGAAAAATAGTTTCCTTTCCTTGTTGCTTCTGGATTTTATGATTTTTTAAAAGTATATTGTTTCTGAATTACTGTGTATGCAGTAAGCTGATTTTTTTTCTACAATAGATCTACGGCAGCTTTGTTTATCTTAGTAGACTTTACATTATCTTCCTTGATCTTTCAGTTATATGACTGAAGAGATCTTCCCTAGTGTTTGACTTGCCTTTCAAGACATAATTCATCTACAAAGTTTAAATTTTTCCACAAAAGTCACGTTCTTTTTCAAAGAGTCACAGTTTGAGGTTTATACTTTCTCCCTGTTACTACAAAGTCCAGTCACTTCAAAAACATTAGGCTTGAATTACTTTAGCCTCAATATCCATGCCAGAAAATGGAAGATTTTGTAAGTCACAGCTTGAGTTAAAATGCAAGGACTGAGCCCATGTACTGGACTCTCCGTTAAGCGTTCGTCTGCAGGAAGAATTCCTTCCCCTTGCTTCAGAAGGCAGGAAATGCTGCCAGAACAGGTAACTTCCACAGCAAAAAAAACCCCTATTTTTAAATATAGCTGCAATTTCTTGACAATTTTGGGCATCACCAGCCTAGAATACAGCAGGAAAGTTGATTCACCCTTCAGAGGAAAGAGATGCTACAAAAACAAGTTTGAACTGGGTACAATTTGCCATTGTACAAAGACACTTTTGCGTCAAAGCAATGAAAAACGTCCTTTGAAGAAGGCATATGCACATTGGCATAACTAATGTGTAGGGTGCATGTCTCTCTCCCCACCGAGACTCTGAGATATTTGTAAAAGCAGACATACCTCATCAATTCAGTAATTCCCCCAATAACAAAGAGAAGTAGTGTGAACTAGTTGTTCTGTGCAGACCAAGTGCTGTGCAGAATTTAAGAATTTAACCAAAAGGAAGTGGAGTTGACAGATATCATCTGATACATGATTAGCAAATAGACCCTAGAAATGCCTAAGACATAACTAATAGCATTGATACATAATAGGATTAAAATTACGTAGTGTAGCACTTTTCTTAAAAAGTGTGCATATGTGTATATGCATCGGACTGTACATAACATTGAGTGAGAACCATAAGCCTGATCTCTTTCAGCCAATTTATTTCATAAGAATAAAGCTCTGATGGATTTAGGCAATGAGGCCAATATACAAAATCAGTTATAAATCAGTATAGATCTAACATCATTCTGTCAAGACACGCTCAGGAAGCAATGCTTCACAAACATGCAGCGAATGCACTGTTTAAATCCCCCGTGCATGAATCTTGTCATCACTGGGGGAGACGAGAGCAGAAGAGTGGCCGCGGGCTGCTCTGCGGGGGGTCAGTGCAGGCTCTAGCCAGCAGCAGAAAAACAAAATCTCCAGTCTTAATGCTCTCATGAGCCAATAGTCTTCCATATTGATGCACACACACACACACACACACACACACACAGAGCATAAAAATAGCCTCAAGTGCTTCTGAACCTGTGACTCTTGCCAGCTTGACCACACACTCTGGGTAGTCCAGGAATTCAGACAAAAACATCAATCAAAAGACCCAGCTGTACTGGAATGTATTCAGCCACCACTCCCACTCTGAGAGCTGGAGTTTATTTTAGCTACTGTTTTCTACTGTGGGGTTTCATTGTCATTAGTCAGTGGAAATTGCTTGGTTATTCACGTGGTAGAAAATGATAGTATATGTAATTAGAATTAGAATTATGTATCTGTACGTTTATGCACAACACAGACTCACGCAGACCCAGATACACGTCCTGACTGACGGATTGAGTTTTCAGGCCTGCACAGGGAGCAGAAGCTCCTAGTTCTGTTGATGCAAGAGTTGCGTGCCTTATTCTGTTTAAGCATAATGACCCTATACTTAGAATCGAGTACTTAAAAGGGGACAGTTGTTGCTCAGTATTGCTCTGTGTAAAGTTCAGTAATATGATTGTCTGGCCTCTGCAATACTGAAGTCAACGTGAGGCTGCCTGGGGCAGCCTTGACAATACTGTTGGTAAAAATTGGCACAGATCCATTCACTGCGATAGATGTTGTGCCAGTTTGCACCAGGAATAAATTCAGCCGTCGTTTTGTCTACTCCCATAACAAAAAAAAAGTTTTTTTGAACTACATACTTAAAAAATTGAATGTGATTCTTTTTGATAACACTAGACTGACTTTCCAGTGATCCTTAGCAGTGAAAGCTGAGCAACTAAACTTCGTATCAAAGAAAGGTTCACCACATACGCAGTTCTACTGTTGCATTTAATTATGCAGTTCCCTAAAGTCTTTAAGGAAAATCTGATGATGCTTGTGCATTCTAGATTGTGTCTGTAAATCAGGACACCCCATTCCCATGACCCAATATTTATCTGTATACAGTCCAGTGTAAATAAAGAGCTGATGAATTTAAAATAAAAATAGATCAGTAGATACGAATTTCCCAAAAGCCATAACAATGCATTTGCTTTTCCCTCTCCATTTCAATTTTTTGCAGATGAAGAGCTTTTTTCAGGAATGTATATTGATTTCATGGGGACAGATGCAGCCATTTTTCGGAGTCTGACCAGGAGGAATGCTGTGCGAACCGACCAGCACAACTCCAAGTGGCTGAGTGGTGAGATGATACCTTTGTTTTACCAGAGCTTTTAGTGCGTTTCACAGAGATTCTCCTTTGTTTTGTTTAAAATAAAGAGCTGTCTTTTAAAGAGCTTTTCTGTAAGTATAGTTTATGAAGTTGAACCATGAAGAAACGTGTGTAAGTACATATTGTAGACAAACGCACGGATATAAAAGGTTCACTGCATGAGCCGACTTCTTAGGCCACCCCACCTGATGGCCTTTTTTGCATNAAAGAGCTGTCTTTTAAAGAGCTTTTCTATAAGTATAGTTTATGAAGTTGAACCATGAAGAAACGTGTGTAAGTACATATTGTAGACAAACGCACGGATATAAAAGGTTCACTGCATGAGCCAACTTCTTAGGCCACCCCACCCGATGGCCTTTTTTGCATTAAGACTGAACCAAACTGTTAGAGGGAAAGTGTATGTAAACCATTGAAATGGCAAGTGCTTAAACGATCTGACTTCTAGGGAAGGGCCTTCCCCACCTCTAATGCATCAGACATTGTCTTAAATTAGAGTACTTGGTTCTGGGTTTTCTAATGAATTACCAGCTTCAGTTAATTCAGTCCGATCCACCTCCGTACAGAAGACTCCCCACCACTTCCATTCAAAATGTGTGCAAAAGACAGTCCCGTTAACAGAGAAGTTAGTGACAATTATTGCCATTTATTTCAGTGCTAAGAAATTTATTATCAAAAAAAAACCACAGTAAGAAACCTGATTTCTGAGTGCACACGTTTAATTCTTGGCTTCACTGAAATCAATGTGAAAATTCTCCCTGATGTTACTGGTAAGAGTCCTTCCAGTTAAACTATTTTGAATTAAAATGGCGATCAGCCCTCTGAGCAGAGATAGATGTCGAAGGTCATAGAGCGACTAACATAGCAGTTCCAATTTTAAAAAGCCTTCAGGTATGTTGAAGTAAAGTTACCGTGGTTTTGTCTTGACTATTTTGAGGGTGACTTTTGTTATTCCTGTGTGACTCTGACTACAGTGAAATCACAGGATTGCAATCAGAATAAATTCAATTCACTATGAACCAGAAACTGTGTCTGCTTTCGAAATTTTTCTTCTGTTTGCTATACATTCTTACACTTAGCTGCATACCCTGAAGTGTGTACCCTAAAGTGAATTAGGGAAAAGAATGATGAAAATGCCTAATTTGGGGAAAATCTACCTGTTACATATGCTCAGAACAGGTACTTGACAAGCACAATTTATTTCCACGTTCTTTTAGAGCCAAAGTCATGACACTTGTTGTATTATTTGAGAACGGGCTCACGTGAGTAGAAAAATGCTGCAGTCTAAAGTGAGTTTTCTGTGATAGACCCAACCTTTGTATCAGATTGTTTCAAGACTTGTACTGGATTTCAACTGATGAAGCAATCTTGTATGATCGTTGAAAAGATATAGTCTTCACGCAGCAAGCTTCTTCCTTCAGAAAAAGGAAAAGATCTTCTGAGGTCTCCCTTCATGATCCATTGTATTTTGGCATAGGAAATAGCCAAAAACATGTTCTGCAGGTACCAAGACCAGGAGAGGTGGTTGCCTAATAAAGGATTGCAAGAAACTAGTGCACAGTCACTTGCATGTCATAATGTACATTTTAAATTACATTATAATTCACATTACACCAGTGCTCATTTACAGGGTTTTGTATGTTTATCAACCTCTGATATGAACTCAAATGCTGCTCAAGCATTTGCATATTCTGCTTTCCTTTTTCAGGGTTCCAACAGCTATTTTCTTATTTATGCATTTTTAAAGTACCTTAATTGTTCGCTTCCTAGAGTCTTTTAGCAGCTTACTTTAATGTCTTGCCTCAACAAGTCTTTCCTTAAGTGCCCCTGATAACACACTGATTCTTCCCTCTTCCTCCAAGTCTTTGCATCTCTGCAGTAATCTAATACTATTGCTTCTGAATTTGAATCACTTTTCTAAAAATCTGCTGTGGGATAAAATGTGAAGATGCAGAAACTTAAGGCTGCCAGCAAGAGGCCATTTACCTGGTGGTATCTGGTATATCCGCACATGAGTCTAGAGCATACAGCCTAACCTGCCACAGCAGTACCTCTATATGCATTATATAGCGTTTCCTTGAAGCAGTCAGTAACTGTCAAACCATTATTTGCTTATACGGATGCATCTTTTGGTTTAATCTTTTTGGTATACTGTGTCATTTCAGAGCCTATTTTTGTGGATGCTCATGTTATCCCAGATGGCACTGACCCCAACGATGCCAAAATCTACTTCTTCTTCAAAGAAAGACTCACAGACAACAGTGGCAGCACAAAGCAAATTCATTCAATGATTGCAAGAATATGCCCAGTAAGAACTATTTTGTTTGCCAGGTTGTTGGGACAAGCTGCTTAGCGTGACATGATAAGCTAGAAGACTAAATGATTGAAAAGCCTTTGATTTGTACTTGAAACAAATTTCCTGTTTCAGCTTCCATATTCATAATTAAGAAGAGCTGCTACTGAACACACAGCTAGGGTCCGAACATGTTATGTATATATGGCTGTGGAAATTTAGAGATTCTGGAATTTGAGTATTTCTTTGACTGACTCAGAGTAGTTACCAGTGCTGAATTTCCAGACTTGCTGTCCTTTGAACGAATGAGGTACATTCTTTGCTTAGAAAAACTGAATTGNCACACAGCTAGGGTCCGAACATGTTATGTATATATGGCTGTGGAAATTTAGAGATTCTGGAATTTGAGTATTTCTTTGACTGACTCAGAGTAGTTACCAGTGCTGAATTTCCAGACTCGCTGTCCTTTGAACGAATGAGGTACATTCTTTGCTCAGAAAAACTGAATTATAAGACAGTAAAGTCTCGCTCGCACATGCACACACACACCCCCAAAATCTTTGAAACACATTGGGAATATCAGAGCCAAGCTTTTAAATGGGTTGATTTAACTTCTGAATATTGTTTTAATTTTTACAATATCTGTTCTTTCGAGTTCTTGCACTGATGTATGTGTGAGTCTAACTTTAAAAACATGCACAGGAAAATTAAATTCAGGAGTTATGGCTACTCCTGTGCAGTAATTAATTTGCGATCGCAGTATTCCGTATTGTCTTTATTTCCTTTTTCGTGTCTGTAGTCAACTGTAGATTAAAAACTATTGAAGCAGCTATTAATATCTCTGGCAAAATGGATTTTTTAAAATGAGAGGAAAATTATAAATGCACAATTACTGCTAGACTTTTCGTTCCTTCTTTTGGAAAGGTTCGGCAAGATAATTGTGAGCATTTCTATGTTCCTTGTCTTTAATCTGGGTTGTCTTTAGAATTTAATCTGGGTTGTCTTTAGAATTTGATGCTGTGTGATGTTGCTGTGCATGGGTGTGAGGGCATGTATGGGATTGTGTTAAAATCCTTCTCTAGCAATATGATGAGGCATGTGATCTCTTTTATAATTTCCATTTTATATATTTTTGTGAGGGTGCCCAAAGGCCTTTTTGGGATTTTGCAAGAAGACATTTCACACAATTATAGCTGTATTTGTTACTGTTATAATGAAGCCCAGATGATTTCTGAAAGGCCTCAGCCTGTTTAGACTTACACTGAAGTCAGTGGCAGAGTCACAAAGCCAATGAAAGTAAATGTGAGCCAGTCGCATTTGTATACTTGTATACCATCATATTCATATATCATATTCACCTTTTTTAGTTTGTTTTTTTTTTAATTTATTAGTACAGTGGTGCCAAGGGAGACCCCCGCAAGAGACCCCTTATGAGTCACCCAAAAAGTCTGATTACCAGCTCCAGGAGCACCAGTGAAACATGCACGGCCTTCCATTGAAATCACATTTTCCTAGCTTCTGCATTTCATTTTTCCCTTTCTTTGGGTGACACTGTGCTATGCAGTTTGGAAGATACTGCTCTTGTCTAAGGTGTTCACCGGCAGAATGAGGCAGGAGCGGCACCACCTGGTTTAGCAGTTACTGTTTCCACCTTGCACTGGAGAGAGATGGAGAGATCCTTGAGTGAGCTGTGACCAAGTCAGCTCTGGACCAAGCTAACAGGACTTGCAACAGTGCAAAACTAGCACGACCCATGCTAGCCGTCATTCCTGAATATGGTTCAGAGCGTCCATCTCACAGGCCAGCATGGCTTACTAGGTCAGATGCAGCTATAATGTTGTCAAGATTAGAAGAAACATCCCTCCATAGGCCTATTAGACCTTTTAGAGGTAGCATGGACTTCTCCACACTAGGTGTCAGTGAGGAATACAGAGCTCCACAGTCCTTTCCCATCACACCTACACACACTGCTGCTGCACAAAATCTACTGCCCAATCCTCCGCAGCCTGCTAGCCTGGCACAGTCTGCTCAGAAAGCTAGTTCTTGTTTTTCCTGTATCTGGTGTGTTTAGATGAGGGGATTTGGTTTAAGCTTATCTATTTTTGATATTCAATATAACAGCACAGTTGTCTAGATGGTGAGTCCAGTTAACATGAGGAAAATGCGGGAAAGCCCAGTAAAATGTTAGCTGTGTTGTATTTTTTTTTCTGAAAATAATATTCCTTTCCAGAATGACACAGGTGGTCAACGTAGTCTCGTGAACAAGTGGACAACGTTCTTGAAAGCAAGACTTGTATGCTCTGTAATGGATGAGGATGGAACAGAAACGTACTTTGATGAATTAGGTATGGCAAACAAATCTCTTACGAGTTTTATCTAAGTCCTGCACCCAGTCCGTATTTAATTATTGATGTTCGTACAGCTCCTTAGTCAAACTGTTGACAGTAAAACCTTGGCTCTGTAGAAATTCACGACAAAATTCCCCTTGCAGTTTTATGACAGGAAATGAAAAAATCCTTCATAAATCTCTCTGAGTAGTTATCTTTGAAATAAAGGTAATTAATCTTGACTGTGTAAAGGAATTATATATGTAAAGAATTAATATTTGGAAGGGAACATGTAAGCAAAGTGTATTGTTAGTTTACTCCTAGTTAGGATTATAATAGAGGTTTTTTAACACACACCTCTCTGAAACTGTTTCTTATACCGCTGTGTAACATACAGGTTTTCTGCAATACAGTTTCTCTTTTTTGATCACTGCGTAGAGGACCCAATTTGATAGTTCCAAATAATACCAATAAATCCTGTTTCTGGCACCTGCAATAATGCTGTGAATAAATATCCAGTGAGGAATCTATACAGTGTTCACAAGCTGTATAAGGAATCAATAGATGTGTATATTGATACGTAAGTGCCAAACAACATTATCAGAAAGTTTCAAATTCCATATTGACCGCAGCTGTGATATAAAAAGTCATAGTTTTAAATTCAGGTATTGGAAGATCTGGTATGTGTATTAGTATAAATATAAATAATATAAATAGCTAATGGGCCCCACACTGAGGCTGCATCTGATTCTGACCTTCTCTCCATTGTAATCTCTGTCTCTTTTCTCTGTCATTATTCCTGATTCTCATCATAGTAAATGGGGTTTGGAGTCTTTTTGACTTGATACCTTTACAAGTGTTTGGTGTTCTTGCTTTGGTTCAAGGTTTCCATGGAACCCGATGGGCCTAGGGGCACAATCTAACTTGCTGTAATTCAGAATATGCAAGGTGCTTGGAGGACTGACTTTCAGAAGTTCCCAGTGCCTCCTAGCACTGCCACAGCAACAAATCTTTCAGAGCTGTGATTTACCAGCCCACTCCTCTTCAACAATGCAGTAGGATGACTGTTCTTAGTTTTCTGTGTGACAAAATGGAGGACCAGACAGAATAGGAGACAATGTTCTCATCCTGGGCCCTGTAGCAAAGAATACAAGCACAGCTGGAAATTCATGTATAATGCAGAAGAGTGTAACACTGCAAGTCCTGCATGGTGAAGTCTTTTGCTTTTGACATGTTTGACAGAATGTTTAAAAATTTCAGAGGATTAATGAAGAAGCCACATAAATGAATGGAAGGCTAAAGAACATATTTTATGATAAAAAGCTCAAACAGTTCAGTCTTTTTGTGTGTTGTGAAATAAGTTTAAGAGGTAGCTTGATTATGATTATTAAAAACATTTATAAGGAGCAACTGTCAAAGTATTTTTCATTGAAGTGTAAAAAAAAATCAGCAGATCAGAGGTAAAGGTGGGCAAATTCAACTCGGTGAGTAGGTACAGTTTTGCATAGTGCAGTCAATAGGTCCCTACACAACAGAAGTTGGGAGGTTTACATCTCTCAGTGTCTTCACTGCAAAATTGTGTCATTCATATCATGTGGAAAATGAGCTAATGAGGGCATGTAGAGTGTGTGCTGGGTGATAAAACCCCAAATTGTCCTGCTTTGGATTACATCTCTCTATGGGAACTCTTTGTCTTTGGCCTACTGCAACTTAAACGGTTGCCTGCTGTTGAACAACCTGCTGAAACAAGATCCAGCTGAGAGAAATGCGTGGCATGGATCCTGAACATATTTGAAAATCTTTGCCTTCTGTCTTCATAAGGCTGGATGGCATGGAGTTAATTTCCAAAACTATTTCTGAATGTTCAAATGCTAGATTTATGCATATGGTCCATTCATACGATGTCTGCTTTTTCCCATTCATGTCTGAGGCAAAACTACTGTTAACTTCAGCAGGAATAAAGTCATAAATAAAATGGGAAAATAAAGGTTTTATTAGTATTCAAAATGTTTTTTTCTTTTTCCTTTTGTTTCTTACAGAGGATGTGTTTCTTTTAGAGACAGATAACCCCAGAACAACACTTGTGTATGGAATTTTTACAACATCAAGGTAAATGGGGAGATTTGAAAAAAGTTGCCTTTCTGAACTGTCCAATTTTCTATATGAAAACTGAAAGCGATGGTTTGTGGTCAAGGCTGTTCTGTGCAATTCTGTGTGTCTGCTGTGGCCATCGTTTGCATGCAGGAGTTACAGTCTCAGTATGATTACTGTTGGTATCCATGTTAGAGCTATGCTGCGTGGAGCAAACTGCTCCCTGACATACTGTCAGCTGGCACTGGGAAAACATTTCCATGGACGGCGACTTGTTAGCATTCAGCAGCAGAAAGCTGACCGTCTTCACCGCAGTGAACTCATGTGGCATCTGAGAGCACTTAACACCTCCTGAAGGACATCCAGCACTCTGAAGGATCAACCCGGGAATTCTTACATGAATTCATACAAATCATTTCCAGTCTCTCAGCTGGCAGATGATTGCACAGATGGCAAATAACCCATGTCAGCTTCAGTTGGCTGCAAAAAGACAAGCTTGTATGGCATTTGATCACCTCCTTGTGGTCTTAAGCTCCCCATTATCAGTCAGTACTGTTCACTTACTGTCCAGTTTAGAAACCATTCAGTGAGCTCCCAAGGGCAGTGCAAGTACTACCTGTGGCTTAGTATTCTGAAACTGTCCACAAAGATAAACCGACAGCTGGACCAAAAGGTTCTGCCATCTCTACCTTTATTTTTTCAATTTTCTCTTATCCTCACCGTATAGTGCTAGTACGCAGAATAGAAATAGTTACTGCTTACTGATTTCTAATATGCTATTCTGTATTATTTAGCTGTTATTACTTAACTTCAAAGAGGGTTTTTGCTTATTTTTTAAAATTACATTTAATTTATTTGATCAAGTTAGCAAATTCTTTAACTTATTACTACTAGAATGATAGAATCATAGAATAGTTTGAGTTGGAAGGGACATTTAAAGGTCATCTGGTCCAACCCCCTGCAGTGAGCAGGGACATCTTCCACTAGATGAGATTGCTCAGAACACCGTCCAACCTGACCTTGAATGTTCCCAGGGACAGGGCATCTACCACCTCTCAGGGCAGCCTGTGCCAGTGTTTCACCACCTCCATTGTAATTCCTTTAAAGATGGTTTCTAGTAAAAAATCCTTACATGAAAAAATACTTTTCCCGATTCACTTTTCTGTCTTTTTTCATGTGGATGCAGGAATCTGCTTTCTCAAATGTGTGAACCAGCCAGGAAAATATGATTTCATTATATTTAATTGGGAAAAACAGAATTCCATAACTTGTAAACGTCTGGTGCTGTCTACGTTTTATGATTCCTACTACATAAAAAGAGAAAATGCTGAGGTTATGTTTAGCAGTAAACTTATGATTAGGTTTTGGATGCAACATGTCTGAACTCGAAACACTTTTACCTAATTCTCTTGGTATTCCTGCAGTGGAAATGAGGTTTGAATCATAGGACCATATAAGGTGACAATAAGGGGAAAACTTCACTTTTTCCTGGCTCTCAAGCTGTTTACTCTCTCTATTGAAATTTTTACACTCATTCGTTTCTGTTATCGTGTACCATGTGGTCTATGCTTGCTTTCTGTTTGTTTGGTGATAGATTGGATGTGTTACCTAGTTAAATACAGCAATTGTAATGATTTTTAATCCTTAGCAGTTCCTTTATGTTCACCTCTACTAACTTCCAACTCGTAACAGTAGCAAGAGAGAAACATCCCACCAAGTAATAAATATTAGTACTTTTATCTAAACCATATAGAAGGAAACTAAGTAATATTGAAGCATTATTTTGTTGGCTTAATCTGCTATAAATCTAACATAAAACATCTGGAAAGATTAAATATATTTCTTAAAACCTATTAATACTTACTAAAATTTCCACAAATACCATAATCCATCTAAAAGGTTCCTCCTGCTAATCCATATATAGCTGAGAGTAATGTGGATTGCACTTTCCGTGTTTACACACTATGTGTAATGTTTTCTTTTTTTTTTGGAGGTTTTTTTCTTTTTGAAAAAGCGCCAGAGGTTTACTTGGGTTATCTTCATCCTGCAGTTAACATCAGGCAGATTTCAGACTGCCTGGAGTTTCCACTTTGTTAAGATAAAGATCCCAAACCTTATATGCAATGGGAGGGAAAAAAAAAAAAAAAAGGCGTTAATTCACTCCAGTCAGCCTAAGCATCACTCTGGAAATTTTTCCCCTAGTAGCCTCCATCATCACAGGCTGATGGAGGCCATTCAGGGCTTCTGCTGGCTGAGGAGACATCTGAAACCGTTTCTTGAACCCAGAGCAGCAGAAAAACATCCCCTTCGCATAAGTGACTCCCCAGGTTCTCCTCAGGAAACATCAAACTTCAAACCTTTTGAAGGGATCTTTGTAAGATCAGGTTTGTGGGTGTATTTGAGGACTGTATAGGAGTAATTCCTGTACAGCCACAACCTGTCCCTGTTTTGCTTAGAAAACCTGGCAACCGATTGTAATAATCTAACCAATTGTAATTGCAGTGGATGTTTTGATTAATGTTTTAGCTATGTATTTTAGGAAGCTCATGGAGGTCTTGTGGTTAATATACTGGTAGGGAGTTCTGGAAACCTGTGCTGAGCTTGGCAGTACAAAGTTTATAAAACTCTTGTCTCACTGAAGTCAGCAATATTTTTGCCATTGATTTAACTGAGGCCGGATTATATTTCTTTTATATTCAACATTAGGAAATTTTCTGTTCCACCAGTAAGGTAGTATCTTCCTCCTTTTTTCAGTTCAGTGTTCGAAAAGGTGCTAGGTATTAAGGAGTAATGGTGTACATCGGGAAGCTAAATTGGTTGATTTTAAGTGTATTAAATCCATGCTATAGAAGCAGTTAATTGTATTAAATACATTTCTTTAGAGGTATCTTTCATTATTGGACCATGAAAAATTATAGGAAAGCTATAAAGAGTTGGTAGAATACTTTTTCCTGCTGTCTTCCAGCTCCATATTTAAAGGCTCAGCCGTGTGTGTGTATCATCTATCTGACATCCAGACCGTGTTCAATGGGCCATTTGCACACAAGGAGGGCCCAAACCACCAGCTGATTCCATATCAGGGCAGAATTCCATACCCGCGACCTGGCACTGTAAGTAGAAAGATGTTTATGCAGGCTTGCCAATGACTTGTCTTTGTTTAATACATAAATAAATATTATTTATTCCAGGAGAATGGACTGTATGTGACTATGCAACTTAGTTACAGTTCAGAACAATTTTATTTGCTTCTCAGTTTGCCATACAAATCACGTAGTAGCTGGAAATCTTCTGGAGAATTCAAAGTCGTGCAAAACGTTAATTGCTCTTTCTCTTTCTGCTCAAAAGGTGGTAAGAATTATTTCATTAGGTGGCAGTCACATTTTGTGTGTATGTTTGAGCAAAAGATAGCTACATAAATAAGCATACAAAGACAGTGTTGTGAGTGTGTTCTACAGTCTAGATCCGAACATCTGTAGGTCTGTTTTCAGTCTGTATGAATATTCCATAATTCTCTAAAGTTTTGCAGCTCTACAGGGGTGCTTGGGAGATGTAGTAGGAGAACTAGGCTTCTGGGACTTGCCGTTTGACTAGCTCTAATACCCTGTCAGGTACTGAATCTTAGACCTAGAAATAGGTGTGTTTTCATGCCAATCAGTTGCTTAAGAATGCTTTTTGTATGCCTTGAAAATTTTTCAGGACTTTCACTGTATCAGGTGTAGTAATAGTCTTCCAATAAATTCTGTGCACCATTAGAGCTAGCTCTGTTTCCCGCTTGTACAAAAATGTCTTACAAAATATTTTTTAAAAAATTCTGAGGTTTTTTTCTTTTCAAATTTATGGTGTATAAAAATTGCTGTCAATGCAGTTTTCTCTTTATTTATTTACTTACTTACTTCCACTATTCTTAGTTTAGATTTAGCAGAAGTATGAAATCTAATATTTCCAGATTTAATGAAGAATATATCAACTTTCTCTAGAATCTTCTCTAGATTCATATTTGCTAAATGAAGTATGGTAGTGTGGACTGTTGTTGATTCCTATGAAGTCTTCTTACAGTTGCTTAAGTATCAGAATTAAATAAGTATGCACAGAATCATAAATCATCTCTTGATGATGTAGTTATTTTTTCAGATGAACATTTTGTTGCTTTTCCATTTATCACAGGAAATTAAATTTTATTTTACTTTTGCAATTCTGCAGGAACCTTCAACCATATTGCTATTTCATTCATACTCGTCTTTGTGCTGTAAATCTTGCTCTTCTTCTTTCTTTCTCTCTCATACACTAATGCACAGATACATGGAACAGCTCTCCCTGTTCACACAATTTTTCATGACATTTTAGTGCAGTTATTACTGGCTGTAAGATTTAGGACTTCATGTTCCCAGATCTCTAGAATTAGCTAATCAATAACTGATATTCCACTAAGGTCTAATGCTAGCATTATTCTTTCTTTGCAATTAATTCATACAGCTCTAATCTAATGAGTTTGCTGAGGCTTTAAGCTTAAACTTTACAAAAAAAGAAAATGAATGGCCTATTCAAACAGGAAGTTTCATGCTCTTGTCACGTCTCAGAGTTTCTTGCTGCTTCAGAATAATGTATTTCTATGTGTTTCCTCAACTACTGCCATATTATTCTTAGTTCACCTCATGAAGACTTATGAGGTATTCCAGATGGGCCTAAAGAAATTGGGCAGCACAATGGAAAGGGAAAAAAAGAAAATTCAGATTTGGATTTAACATGGTGACAGAAATTATCTGCATCTTTCAGATGTGCCGATGAGCTCTGAATTTGAACATAAATTCTTAGATCATAGCTCACACAAAAAATAAAGCCAGAGGAGATTCTTTTAAGATGATCATTGCTGGTTTTCTGATCACTGGCTTGTTTGTGCTTCCTCACAATTCAGCAGCAACACAGTATTTTAAAGGTGTATTTTCTAAGCTGGAACTTGCTTGCCTTTGCTTTTATTTCACTGCCAAAGAGTTCCACTTCTAAATGCATGCCACAAACTCTGTTTTTCACTTATATCAAAGCATCTGCAAAAATCAGGACATGGGGATTTTTCTTGCTGCTCAGAATTTGTGTCCAAAGGGTTAACTTTGAATAGCCATGCTTGCAGACTGTGGGACATGAGGCTCTTTCATCTGGAATACAGGTTTTTTGCAACTTCTGGGATGCTGGTCTAGACAGGGATTTTATATGACATGAAAAATCCTACTTTACAGTTGCCTAAAGAGGTGTTCATACTGAACTTCTGGACAGAAATGAATGTTCATTGTGTCGCAGTACATTGGATAAACAATGAAAAGGTTTCAGGATAGCTTCAATAGGATTAAATAAAGCAATACATTCATTTGGCCATAATCGGCTCCGCAGTGTTTGGCTGCCCTTCGCTACATACCAATGGTTTTATATTTCTCCACAAGCAAAACTTACTTATGGAAAAAGAAAGGGAAAAAAAATGCGTAATTGTCATCTTGCTACTGAATTCAGTGATGTTTGAGCATAGTTTCCATTTTTCAGAGTTTACAGAAATAGTTTTGTACCTACAGCATGTTGGGGAATGTGCCATAAATAAAAGACTTCTGTTTCTCTCTGCAATCTAACTGCATGGTGATCAACTGTGAACATAATTATCATGTAGTCAAGTCCTTGAATGAGGTATGAGGGATGCACGTTCAATGCCTCCAGGAAAGGGAGAGCTTATAGGGTTCTTCAATAACATCTTTTGCTTGTCAATGGCTTATATGGGAGATAGCAAAAGAATTAATTGATTAAAAATGCTTATTAAGGCTTTGCTCAGAACAACGGTATAATATAAGTTTTTAGGATTGTACTGGTGTGAACCGTAGCACAGATGTTTTTGCAGGAAGTCACGGACAAAGGTCTTATGATCTCCAAGTCAAGAATGAAAGGATAGAATATATCAGAAAAAGCCTCCTTTTAACTCAGCTGTGTGGGACAGGAAAGCTTAATTTGAATTGTTCATGCAACAGAATCCCTCTGGAGAGGAACTCGGGCCTGGCAGATCACTACCAAGTAGAATAGTCTTGCTGATAGCCTACAAATGAAGACAGTTCTTTTTTCAGCATTTGTTGCTAATCTTAGCAGATAGCTCCATACATTTCTTGGAAGACTGTGAATGAAAGTGCCACAGAGGAAAGGGGTAGGGCAAATGCGATAATCATAATCCAATTTTGTGAGGACTTAGAGGGCCAGCATGTAGTGTCATATCTAATGAGAACCAAACCAAAGCCTTCAGGATAAAAGAGAGTCCAGAAGAACCTGTTGTCATGGATGTCAGATGGGAAAAGAGACCCATACCCGAGCTGAGTTCTGGTTCTTCTTCCTGAAGGTAACTGATGCCACAGCAGTTTCTTTTAAAGAATTTGTGCCAGAACTGTTCTACTTTGTATAAATAATTAAATGCTAATTGAGCCAGAGGATGATTCTAAAGCCTGAGATTAGGCTGCAGTCCCCTCTCTACTTTGTTCCTGGTATTGCCCGATGAGTAGTTTATTATGTGCACTAGATGAAACAGCTTTTAGGAGTGAAGGTAGAACGGGCTCTCCTCTCTGGTGGTTAGAGGGATCCCCTGGGAGGTGAAGACCCAGATTCTAATGTTTGCTGGCATCAGGTGCGTTGGACACATGACTCATATATCCCTAGTGAGTTTCCTAGTGTCTCAGAGTATGATTCATTTTATGTAATTTTAGCCATCTAAAAGCAGGGCATCTAGTCTGAATTAGTGACTACAGAGGAAACGTAGATGGCTAAATAAGAATAAATGCTTGACTTTGAGACAGTAGATGTCAGGTGAGGTAAATCTCTCCCTAAGCTAGTAGCTATTTTCTGTCTGTGGTTTTGACCAGAAATTCCATCCTAGATGTAAGAATGGTCCTCATCAAAATAAACAAGTTTCCATGAAATGCTTCATAGTGAACAAATCAACATTTTCCAACTGGAAAAATATTGTGTTGAAATATTTCTGAATAGCTCCAATACTCTGAGGAGAATTTCACAGCTCAGAAATCTGGTGAGAGGTAAAATGAAAGCTCAGGAGCGTCAATAAGTGCGGTAACGGTGACTGAAAAAAAGTCGTGTAAATTAACATAGGTACATCCAGAACATTGTACAGTTACTGACATAGCTCCTGATTTCTTCCCACAGTCTTCTTTTAGTTTCAGTCTCAGTAAACACTTGAGATTTCTAAGATTGCTTTTATTTCCTCATGAGGTCCAGAATGCCTCAGGGCTGATTATTTGGATGGTTCCTCATTACATCTAAAGAAGTATCCAGAGTATTAATGGACCTCTGTTATTTCTCAGGCATAGGGGAAAGTGTAGACAAGACCCTGTGAATGGTCAATCCTCTCAGATGTAAATCAGTTGTCATGGGACCCCGTCATCAACTCCATGCTATTGTTCTTTAAAATGAAGATAAGTCACAGGCCCTTTCACCATCTCATAATCAACGTAATGACTAGAGGGATATTGGCCAAATTACAGTTAATATCAGATTTTACCTTTTGCTTTTGTACTACATCTATAACAAACCAGCTGCGAAAGTTTGGTATCTTCCCATACCAATCGCTTGGATATTTTTTTCAACAGGCAGTTTGGAAGCATAAAGAATGTGGAAATACGTCCAGAAGTATGATCTTTGCCATCAGGCTGGGTTTTAAAAGTGCAAAAAAAAAATGTTTTTGTTTGCTTTGTCTGAATTGATGGAAGTTCAAAGCATAGCTATTCAGGCACTTCATTCCCATTGCTGGAACATAATTACTTTCAGTCAGAGTCTGAAGTGCTCTTTCGGGAACTTACTTGGTGAACTATCTGTCAATATTTGTAAATGACTTGGAAATGAAAACTGTCTGAAAGATGGTAAGAATTGTTAAGCATTGCTAAGCATTGCTGTGCATATTTCTTACAGTGTCCAGGAGGAGCCTTCACACCTAATATGCGGACAACCAAAGAGTTTCCAGACGATGTTGTAACCTTCATCAGGAATCACCCTTTGATGTTTAATCCCATTTACCCAATACACAAGAGGCCGTTAATCATCCGCATAGGGGCCGACTACAAGTATACAAAGATTGCTGTGGATCGAGTGAATGCTGCTGATGGGAGATATCACGTCTTGTTTCTTGGAACAGGTAGGACAAACAGCAACAGTCATTTGCCTCCATTGCATTATAATTTGCAATCAAGTCCAATCTGTACATCTTATAGCCTTCAACAAAAGTTGCAATATTTGCTATCTACAAAACTGCCTATAGAAATCCATAGATTGTGGGGTTTTTTAATTTTCTGTGCATTTTTATGTTTCCTATAGACATTAATTGTGTGCGAGAGTTGCAATGTATTGATATGAATTTTACTTGAGACAGAAATCAACACTAGTGTATATTGTATTTGGTCTGAATTGTACTACTTCTCTGAATATGGTTTGTCTGCAGCATGATTCCGCATTAGAATTTGATGCTCTTTAAAATGAGTAAAAATACAAAAATCTGGCTTTGTATTGTTTTGTATACTCTCATCATCATTATTTAATATATGCTGTGTAAGCTACTTCTGAAGAAAAACACAATCAGATCAGGATGTTACAAAGGCAGAAATAACAACTGCACAAAACCCGGAAAAAATATGGAAGTATTTAGCAGAGAAAAAGAAACAAATGTTTGGAGTCCTAGCAGTAGTGGACACAGAGAATTTGATCCAGGTATTCTAAAATAATTTCTGTCTAATATAACCTACATCTTGTTTTTAGTTACATCAAATCTGAATCTAGTGTTATGCTTCTGAAGTCTACAGGGAACAGGTCAAGTGATTCTCATACTGATCAATTTTGATTTTTTAAAATACTCGCATTTGAATCATACTCTTCTGATTGAAGCAGAGAAGCAGAGTGGTACTCCGGCTAGGCCCTGGGATTCGTTCACATCTGAAACTCCCGCTGGCTTAACAGGGCATTATAGGTTGATAGGCACAAAGGCTAATCTTTTTTACTACAGATGGTTTCAAGTAGAACAAAGGAAAAGAGCTCCAGGAGAACAAAGATATCTCTGAACATCAGAAAATAATTACAGAGATGGCTTGCATTGCTTTTATGGTTCACATATTATTGGAGTCCTGGTCGTTTTCTGCTTGTAGGATAACCGTGTCTGCCAGCAAACTCACGTGGGGCTGTTATAATAGATTTAGGAAGCTGGTGCTAAAAAATCTCTCAAGAATGTCAAATTTCTGTCAGGGCAGGATTAAAAAGAACTCTCTTCACTCTTCTTAGAAAAACCTCCCCAACTATCAAAATCATCAGGGTGCCCCTGTGCTGAACGAGGCCAGCTGCCTACTGTGCTGTATTAGCAGAAGTGTATCCAGCCAGTGGGTTGCTGGAAGGGATCCTTCCCCTGTATTCAGCTCCTGTCAGGAGTACCGTGTCCATTTGTGAACTCCCCAGCAAAAGGAAAACGTTGACCTAATGGAACAAGATCAGTTGAGGGTTTGTAGCATGTGATGTATGAGAAAAGTCAGAGAGACTTGGGTTTTTTTCAGACAAAGCTAAGGGGAGACCTTATTGATGTTAGCAATTATCTAACGGGAAGGTGCAACTATCTAATGGGAAAAACCCGATCTGGACTCTTCTCAAGGTGCTTGGTGTCAGAGTGAGAGGCAATGGACACAAGATGCAATGTGGGACATCACAGTTAGATATAAGGGAAAAGGTTTTCATCGTCAGTGTGATCAAACATTGGAACAAGGGTCCAGAGAGGTTATGAATTCTCCTTCCTCGGAGACTCAAAGGATTCAAAACCCAACACAACATGGCCCCAAGCAACCTGCTGTAATTGGACCTGCTTTGAGTGGGGTATCGGACCAGATGACTTCTAGAGGACCCCTTCCAGCCTACAGGCTTCTGCAGTTCAATGAAAGAAATAGGAAAACTTTGTTCATGTTCCTATGTCAAACCTTTACCAGATCACCATCTACTGTACTGTGAGTGCGTATTATACTGTAAGGCATAGTCAGGGTAGAAGCAGCTCTGAGTAATGAAATACATTAGGAATTTCATCAGGTTTTGATCTGAGTATTTTTGTTTTCTTGGTTGGCAGTTGATAACTTAGTTTTAAGGTGTTCTTGAAGATCTACTTGCAGATTCATTGGAAACTACCAATTTAAGCAAATTAGGACAGGTCTTTCTTCTTGAAGTGAGGGTTTTTTTCCCCCCTCCCTAACATGTAAGAGCATTTTCTTTTTAGTTTAATTAATGTAGCTACAGTTCTTGACTTTGGGACCCTTTAGGATCATCTTCCTCCTTTCCTACAGAAGTAAAGAAAAGAGTCTTTGTACACTACTATAGAAGTATCAGAAGTGTTAATAATATTGTCCCTACTACTGTTACACAATTCCACAAGAACTCTTAGAAAAAGAGAAGGGTTGGTTTTCTGTTAGTTTTATTCCTTGCCAAAACACTATGTTTAGCCAAAGTCATAGCTTGGTAGGCTAGTACAGATCTTCCAAATAAACATTTTATGCTTTTTTTATATATATATATAGTGGCACCATTGTTTTAAAATGCTCTATAAACATCTGACATTAATTGTAGAAAAGTTCTACTAAAGATTAGTGGAAAAGATAAGGCACATAAATTTCCAACCAATATAGGATTCTTCCTGTAGCAGTGATAGTTAATACTGTATTGAATGTATTGAAAATTTGAAATGTGCATGAAAATGCACAGTACTGATATTTAGCATTTCTGTAATTCTGCAAGAGATAAATACAGTTTATTTCATGTTATACTTTGAGTAGCCTCTGACTGGTTTTAGGTGATCAGTGTGGCCTCACACATACACCTGTGATTTGTTAAAAACTTTAACATACCTCAGCTTGTTCTTACGTTTTGTTAATCCTCTTCTGTGTTTCAGCGCAAGGTCCATTCTGGGACAAATACATAAACTGCAGCTCTTAATGCTTTATATTCATTGCTTTATCTTCTGCATTACGCTGGAGAAAGGGATCATTGTCTGCTTTCTAGGTAGCTGGAGAGGAGGCATTATTCTCCCTGAGCAGGGCATAGGACATTAATAGCTTCCAAGGTCTTCCTCAGAAGAAATTGATGCAATGTAAGTTACTGCATTTCTCAGCCCTTTTAAATAAAAGTGATCAAGTTTCGGCCACTGAGAGGAGAAACTCGTTTTCTTTATTCTCTGCTTTTCATGAGACTGAGGAGGATTCGATGGAGATATTAACTGTCAAAAGGAGTGCAGAGGGGATTTGCTTTGGTGTCAGTTTGTCCCAGCAAATGCAAAAACCACATTGTATAGGAGAATTTCGTGTGATAATTTCCGTGGGAGCCCGGAGCCCCGCAGCCGGAGACAATGGGACTTGACACCTGGTGACAATTACACTCAGCTTGGATGATGAGTTACTGCTGCTGAACTGAGATGTTGCCAGCCATGTCTGTCACTGTCAGTGACCTGTCTCATGCTTGAAATTGGAGTGTTTTATGTCTTGCCAGATGCAGAGCATACAAAATGTTTAGCTTTTCCTCTCTTCCTCCTCTATAGCCTCAGTAATAAATCAGTTCCTGAATGCAAGTGAAGAATAACAGAAGTATAAAGCTCCAAGAACCCCAGTGGTTTTCATCATGTAGCCATGGCATGAGAAGGGTATAGGCAGCTGCGTCATTTTTTCGTATTAATGGGAAGTAAATGTACTGTTTCCTTTGCACCCTCAGACAAAAGTGCTGAGCTCACAGGGGCTGGTCCGTGCCCAGAGTTAATGTGTTGCTTTTCTTCCTTGCTCGCCTACATAACTAACAACATAAATCCCAGGGACAGACATTGTTCTTGCAGCATTCCACTTGCTTTTCAAATGATAACAATCTCTTCTTTTCCCGATACTTTCCAACCGGAAGGCTCCCAAAGCACTTAACAAAACTTGCTACTTTTGTGAAGTCATTCCCCTCTGAAATGAGTTGATTTAGAGTAAGGCACAAGCCTTTATTGGTAGAGAGCACTGCTACACGAGACAAGTGCTGTATACCTCGTCTTCCTAAACAGAAACCCCAGGGATGATTTACTTGGCTGTAATGTAATCACTCATTTGCATATTTGAGAAGGGCAATGCTGGTGATACTTTTTCTCTATGCAATGAGTAATAAGATAGGCAGTTCAGGAGTTTGGGGTTAGAGTTCTGCTTCGATCATCCCGTTTCTGTGGTAGGCCAGGACTCAGACCTGAAGTTTTTGAGTCATCCTAGATTTTTACTGTAATTACTTTACTTGTTTCAGTTATAACTAAAGAACTCAAGCTTTCAACATTTTCTGTTTATTCTTTGGTAGGTTGTTTTCCATCTGAGTTTTAAGAACAGCAGTAAAACAGCATGAGAACAGTTTCCTGAGATTAATATTTATTTTTTAAGCATGCCACCTACTGCTTGTAGTATGAAAGCCTTCGGTCAAAGTACACGCAGATTGCACAACTGAAAGATTATGCATGGGGTTTTTTATTGCTCTTGGTGTTATGAAAATATTTAAATGTCTGGGTCAAACGTAGGTACATTAAACAGCCACGGGCACCACCAGGATTTTTTTCAGCTCCTTGCTATCAAGACAGGGTAAGTTTTTGTGGAAAGAGATCTAAGTTACTGTCGTGAAAAGGCACTTCAGACTTCAGTGTGCCTTATTCAGATGATTAATGTGGGCCACATGCATCTGACGTGGCATGAGGTTGATAGATGTTTCTTATTATCTTTTCTTCTCTGATGCAACACTCATTTTCAAAGTCTGGATGCAGTAAGTGCCTTCAGAGCATAAGGTTGTAATACTCATTTTCATGGTGTTACATGATGCCTGTCTTTTTGGAAAACTAACCCTTGCTGACAACGGTAGCCTCCAGTAATGCAGTAGCCAAAATCATGTAATGAGCTACAGATTCTAATGGAGAGAGATAATCTGGTCAGAAGAGCAAGCTTGCCTCCCATAGATTTGCTGGCTGCAGCTTCGTGACTGTGAGCTGGGGAAGATGATGTTGCACAACAGTGACACAACAGGCGGCAGGCAGTTTCCTGCTTCCTCTTGGTCATACTGCCTGAGTCATTTAAAACCTTTCATTGACAAACTCATCCAAAGCCTTTTCACAGCCTTTTAAGAAGATATGTAAGTTAAGAGGGCGTCCCTCCACCTGTTCCGTTTCCCCTGTTCAGCTTTTGTTCAAACAAGCTCACAGTGTGTCCCAAAAGCTTGACGGAGCTGGGGCTATGTCAAAGTTTTACCCTCAAGCGTGATCTCATTAGACATTTGTATCTGCCTTTTTGTTCTTTGATGCAGCTTGAAATGACTTTGTAAAGTTTCACGACAATACTATGGGCTGGAAATAAATTAGACCCATTTGACAGATGAGTGAACTAAAGCCCAGAGAGGTTGGGTGGCTGCGGTGGGAGCCCTGACTTACAGCAGAGAGCGTGGGGACCTGGCTCTCAGCCCTGACTGCTAACCTGCCACCATCTCAGGTGCTCTGCTGAGCCTCAACATTTTCTCAAGCAGAGAGATTTTAAGCATTCTGCAAACTCTTTGATTTCTGTTTATAATTCTTTTTGTTTGCATCAGATTCAATTCAGATTAGAGACCAAAAATAAGTAAGCTGCCATCAGATACAACACAAAGAAAAGTTTTCAGAGAGTGTCCAGCAACGTCTGACACATCAGAGAGGGGTTTTACCACAGGAGGCCTCTGTGAAACACCTGGCAGGGTAGCAGTTGGTGTCCACTGCAGTCGTTTTTTTATGATGTGGAAAAGTCAGGTTTTTTATTTGTTGTTCAATTTGTGCCTGTGATGGGACTCAGATTGGAGGGGCCTTGACTCTCTTTGAGGCCCACAATATTGACAACTGCGGCATTCACTTAGGGCTGGGGAAAGAAAAGCTAGTAGAAATTCAGAGAACGAGATTTAAACTCAGACCTGCAGATTCAGCTTCTGGAATACAGAGTCCAGCCAAACACCTGTGTATTTTTGGTTGTTGTTCATTCATGTTTGCCTTTCGCATTGCCCATGGGCAGCCAGATCAGGAATTACTGTAATTAAGCATAGTCCAACTGGTATCAATAAAGCTTGGCTGATTAATACCAGTCTAGAATCATGCCCTGCATTTCAAGGAACTTTGGGGTTTATTATTATTATTATTATTATTATTAATAATTGTGTCCCTCCTTCCTTGGACCATTTATTGCCCTGCCTTCCTTCTCCATTTGTTTCCCACTCTGCATTCTCTCTACATCATTTTTGAGCCTACAGGATGTTAGCACTTTCCTCCCTTCCCTTTCCCTCTTTCTTGGTCCTCTCAGAGGACCAGAAACAGTTACGTGATCTCAGTAACACTGTCTTCCATGTCAAGTTGGGAGGCTGCAGTTGTTCCGTGTTCAAACCAGCAGGTCTGAAACAGAAAACCAGTCATTATGAATCACCCTTGTCCTCTTGCTGTCAGCTTGAGGGAGATTCCTTCTCTTTTTTCCATCTGCCCTCAACTCACAGGCTGCCGGGCTGATGTAAGGCTGCAAACAGTTCCCGGTGAAAAATCAGGGAAGTGGTAAGCATAAATCTGCCTCTTCACTTCATACATTCTAGTGGTGGATTGATATTCTGGAGACATGATAGCTTTTCTCATGACTATGTGAAATCCTAACAGTGTAGAACTGTTTGCAAGTGGATTTCTGGACGTAACAAGTAAATGACAAAGGAAATAATCCTGTTCACTTTTATGATTTTTACAGAATTACCTTATAATCAAGGCCCGGTTGAGCAACCTGGTTTAGTGGAAGATGTCCCTGCCCATGGGCAGGAGGGTTAGAATTAGATTGTCTTTAAGGTCCCTTCCAGCCCAAACCATTCTATGATTCTATGATAATTTCATACATTATCCTAAAGTTGAAGAAATTTGACTTATACTTGTTTGATGATCTCTGATACCTGGCTTACAACACAAAATAGTATCTGTTATGAAATACACTGGGAAACAGCTCAGGCACTGCTACTTTGCATGTATCTCCAGCAGCGCACAGTCCTGCATCCTTTCCAACCTTCCTTCTGACTCAGGGAATTTAGTTTGCTGCCTTGCCATTAAAGGAAATAAGCAAAACTCTACGTACCATAAGCTTTCTGACATGAACACGTATGAGTGCTTGCTTTGTCAGCTACTGTGCTTGTAGTGGAGACATCAGTACTACTGAGAAAGGAATAAGTGTTTTCTAGGCACGAATGTTTGCTTTTCACTTACTAAGGAACAGGCTGAGAAGCAGTAGAAAAGCTGTCTTTAGAAGGGGTGGAGGGCTACAGCCTACAAGCCATTACTGTTGGAATTATGGATGTGTATATAGATGTACTGACTATTGGAGTTCCTTACTTTAAGTGGTTTCACTTAATTAATAGTTTTTTATTGCCTACTGTCCCTAACATGAATATTTATTTTACATGTTGTATTACATTTACTAATCCCTTTAAAACAGTGGAACATTTCTTTCTGCAACTATCTGTCCCTCACGGTACAATACTGAGTCAAAACGAATGGTAAAATGTTGAGTCAAAGGGAATGAATACCAAGGTAAACAGCCCTTAACTCTGTGTATTTTGCTGGGGTGTGACAGAAAGGCAGATAGGAACCTAGTTTTCAAATAGAAAAGGTTATTAGGACACAAGGACTTGGCGTCAGGCATTATCAGTATTTTCCGTGCCCAGGATAAAATGTCCCCTTGGGTTCTGGTTTCGGTTTGGGGCAATGTTTGAGGACTGAATACAATTTAGGAATTTTAAATGTGCGGCATGCACTAATGGATCATTGAAGTAAACCGGTTCTTCAGAGGCTCAGCAGCCGCAAATTCCTTTGCAGGTAAGGTCACTGTCAACATGCTTAGTGCCCTGTATGTCAGGGTTACAGGTAGTTGACACTGCTGGCAGCTGAAGAGTAACACAAAAGGCTGCAACTCCTTCCTGCACTTTTGATACAGTGTTTCGTATGGTATAGCTTAATGTTAGAGGGAGGGCATTGATAAAAGGGTGCGAAGAGGCAAAGGTAGACTGGACCCAAGCTGTGTATATTTGGGAGTGAGTTATTCCCTTTAATAGGAGCAGAAATGCACACACACGCACACGCTTAGGCACATGCTTCTCCAACGAGGGATGCATCTGCAGCAGTTTAAGGCTTCAGTGGGTCCTGGCAGTTAGTAAATCTGTCTCAGGTTCTCATGGCTTTGCTAACACTGGCACCCAGTCTAGACCACAGCTGTGCTATCACAAGATTTAATTTCAGTAAAGTTTCTTCGGAAGGAACTGGTTTATCATGCCATTGTATAATGAGAATAAATGTTCTCCGTAGGAAATTCTCATGAAAAAATCATGCCTAACATGCCCTGGGCATGTACAATTGATAGCTACACAATTTTAAGTCTTGTCAGCTTTCAATTTTTCTTTTTCTTCTTTTTTTTTTTTTGAAGGACAAAATAGTGCAACGTGCTCTCTGTGTGTGGTCAGGTCATTACTTACTGATATTCTGGTTTTAAACCTTATTTTTTTTAAAATAAAATGCATCATTATTTGCTGGCTTCCTCCAGGGAAATAAGAAGATGTAAATTATTTACTGTAACAAACTTGCCCTGCAGCTCCAGTATGAAATCTAGTCACTGACTTTAAAAACAAAACTGCCCTTTTTCAGTTTATGTTGTCTACATGGCTTTCCTTTGTGACTGAGCAAATGCTAAATCTTCAAAATTGCTGAAAGGAAGCAGAGATTTCCTTTCCTTGGTCACAAATTCATAAAAATACACGTAGATACTTAGCTATATTGTGCGATAGTAATGTTTTACTAACCGCACAAGGCTATATTGCTCATAAAACTTTTGAAGGCCGAACAGAATCTATACCATGCGGTCTCATTCCTCGGAATCAATACTGAGCAAATAAATTTATTCTACTCAGACTAATTCCCAGACATTTCAGGCAATAAGAATTCTGTGCTGTGCTTTTTCCAAGTAAAAATGCTTGTCCTTGTGATTCTCCTGGAGTCTACCTTTTCTGCCACATCAGAAATACTTCAATGGCTGTCTTGGACTTTGAGAGCCTTCACAGACGAGCCCCGTCCATCTCGTATATTCTTTCCACGTAACAACTTTGGAAAACTAATCACAAATATCCCTTTGGTCTCACTCATCACATCTACCCTGCAAAAACACTGCCATTGCCCTATCCTTCTTACTCCTTTGATCTGAGCGGGTTTGGGAGGCTTGAACTGTATTTTGAGAGGGCAGCCATGATAGAGTGGCTACAATATCTTTACCTTGCTTTTCCTTTTTCCTTACGGACCAAAATACTAACTTCTACCAATATGTAACGGACTGGATTATTGTTTGACTTTCCTGGAAAAAGAAAAGCTTTTATCTTGCTTTGTTTAGGTGTAGATAGAGTTATTTTTTGAAAGGTGTACCTTTCATGTCATCAGCTGTCATTATGTTTTATTAATGAATATGAATATATATATAATTCTACAGTAACTCCCTTTTACCTGTTTATATTGCTGTGTTTTTACTTTAGGATCATTAGGCCAGATACCGCCTCTGTCTGTGTGTCTCTACAGCAGCTACCACAGAAGATAACGAGTTTGATCTTTTTGAGTAGAATTGTAGCAGTAATGATAGTAACTCCAATCTTACCATGACTTCTTCATGTTCGTATACGAGAATAATACTATACATAGTATTCCTATATAAGGAATCATCTTACGGTCCTTTCTGACCCCAAGCCCTAGAAACTACTGAACTTTTCTTACCTTTCTCTGTGTCATAGTGCTTGTTTTGATGGTTTCTTTTCATAATTGATAATGGTTCATCTACTTTTTTTTTCTTTCTCTCTGTCACATGATCTCACTTTTTCTCATCTTTTTCAGATCAAGGAACCGTACAAAAAGTTGTCGTCCTACCCACCAACTTCTCTGCAAGTGGAGAACTCATTTTAGAAGAGCTGGAGGTTTTTCAGGTTTGGCTTGCTCCTACTTTTACTCTTCCAATGTGTATGTTCACGCAAACACTTTGGTCTAAGAGACTTTGGCAAGAGCAACTGTGACTTGATAAAAGATCAAGTAAATGTGCATACTGTCAGCTTGTTACCCACCCTAAGAGGAATATAAAATGCCCACTGTTATGAAGGCTGTAGCTAACTTAAGTCCTTTTTTTCCCATGTATTTAAGTTCCTTATTTTTTATGTTGTTTTACTGGCTAGAAGGATTTTGATAACCACGTTTTTATGAGGTCATCTTATCGTGGCTGCCAGAAGGCAACTTTTATCATTGGCATCATGTATTGAGACTGTCACTATTTACAGATGGAATCTAAGATTTTTGTACTTCTTTGATTACCTGATAATCTTCCTGATTCTGAGCTGCAGAATGGAAGCAAACCAGTGGTGTTTTTGCTGAACTCCAGTTCTTCAAAGCCACGTGCCTCTGGAGTCAAGGAAGCTACAAGCTTAACACAACATAAGCTGAAAAGAAACACAAACAACTACAGGGAGAAATAAGGGAATAGCCTCTGTCAATCACTCTGGCATGCAGCAGCTTGTAATAACCTGAAGAAAATGTTCACCCTCGTGTTGAAAAATCCCTTTCAAATTTTCGAATGGGCTATTCTTTAAAACTGGTAGTCCCAGGGCAAATGGTAGTATGCACCTATAAACTTACCTAAGGGTTTTGTTGTGGGCTTTTCTCTATTTCATTGAGGGAATACAAAAAGGAAAATTTAAGCTTTTTTATCTAGACAGACAGTATTAACAATTTCTTTAAGAAAAGGCGTACACTCTGTGTCAGCCTTCATAAAGGCACAATTAATCTTCCTAGGCTTTTGTTGAAGACTTCCCTTTTAAAAAGATAGAGTTGCATATTACCTAAAGAATACCCTTCACCTGAGTATTACTAATGCCATTTACTGAAGGGTAAATTAATACAGCAAGCAGATAGGTAGGCTGAGAGGAATCCTGACCCTAAACCTAGTTTCTGGGCCTCTGCGCACAGACTTTTTTATCCTAAACTCTCAAAATCATGATACCGTAACCTCTGCCATTGCAATCTGTACGGGCAGCATGGCAGTATTTTGATGAGTCTCTCCAAGAGAGGGGGACTGAGATCACTGGCTGTGTGCTAGTAAGTATCGAGAGTAAGCAAAGCACTGATTCCTTTCCAGAGTACGAGCAAGGAAAGGAGAATGTGGCATCAGATCCAATGTTGCATTTGACCTTGAGTCTCCAGACAGTTCATGAAGTACTACAGCAGCTCTAAACTCCTTCAAACCTTTGCCAATTCACATGATTCGCAGCCAGATTTCCTAGTCCTGGCTTCCTTGCTCTGCTTGTAGTCCACTGCAGTTAATCCTGGCCCACTTTTATGGCTTTCCTTTGTGACTGAGCAAATGCTAAATCTGAAAAAAATGCTGAACATTTTTATTACCATCAATTTTATCATTTGTTTCTATGAGAACAATGAATTGCTTCACTTGCTTAAGGCAACGAATGTGATAATTCCTTTTCCAGCTCTGTAACATTTGGTTTGGACACAGACAATAATAGACTGCAGTGATGACACACAGTAGTATACAGTACTGTCTCTGGGAAAGAAACATTCAATAACACATACGCCATTTTTAATGTTCTAATCATTGAATATCTGAAAGTATATTTTGGATGGTAACCATACTGTATGCACTGCAGGTAATGTGTAGGAGAACTATGACATATTCTTAGCTGGATCATGTGGTAAACATGCATGAGCTTTTGTATGATTTTTCTTTACCATTATCATCATCAAAGAACAAACATTGTTTCTTATTACAAAGTGAGAGTAATGGCTTAAAAACACATTGCTCCTATATTGCTGAGGTAACACAGATGTATGTTAATTAGAAGTGTACAAAAACTTGTTGATACACAGGAGTGATAATAATGCAGTTGAGTTTAGCCAATACATTTAGTGAGACATTACTTGCATTTGTGTCATTTGTTTAGTTCTGAAAATAGCAAAAAAATAGCAGGAGTGAGTGATGCCTTTCCAAGTTATGAAAAGTTGTCATTTTCTTAGATGTGGCTTAGTTTTTATTGAATTTTAAATTTTAATGTTGGAACAGCATTAACAAGAGAGTCCTTGTAAATGTAGTTTGGAATTTTGTCTTTCAGAGTAATTCTCCTATAACAACAATGAAGATTTCATCTAAAAAGGTAAAGAAAAGTGGAATGCTTACTTAGTGCTTATTGATTGAGAAATAAATTGACATAAAGTAGAATACCAATTGTTGTGCAGCATACTAAATACAGGCAGGAGATTTTCCGTAATGAATGTGGAGAAAAGTGACTGAAGTTGCGTAAGCTGTTTATATGCCCCAGAGCCACTCAGATGAAACAATTTCTATTCATTATGTATCATTTCTAATTCACTGAAAGTGTAAAATTTTTTATTGTTTTGTTTGACAAGTAAGGGAAAAAAAATACTGAAAGAGGAAATTTGCCCTCCCCTGTTTTTCTGTAAGTCCTAAATAGAAATTTTCCCTTGGAAATGTGGCCAATACAAAAAGGCAGTCTGAGGGCTGTTGGGTCCATGGTGCAATTGTGCGTGTTTGTTTATTAGTACTAACAATGGCAATAAGAATGATGAAAACAGCTGAGAGGATTTCTGCTAAAATGTTAAACACCCAATCTAAAAANTGAGGGCTGTTGGGTCCATGGTGCAATTGTGCGTGTTTGTTTATTAGTACTAACAATGGCAATAAGAATGATGAAAACAGCTGAGAGGATTTCTGCTAAAATGTTAAACACCAAATCTAAAAATATGTATTCCATGATTTTGCAAGAAACATGTTTCTCAATATTTCACAAAACTTAGTAAGTAAACATTATTCACTAATTTTAATTCAATGTAATTTTTTAGTTTTATGACCAAAAGATGTGGGGAGTTTCAAGGGTTTTGTTCAATATTAATTTATATTTTAAGAATAATTGATTAATTGTTCCTGAGTAAAACAGTCATTTTGGCCTAGATTCTGGTGACGACCTATTCACTTTGAACTTCTTTTGCAAAAACTCTCATTTATTATAAAAGTTCTGTTGGCTTATTTTTCCAGGTATCCGAGGCTATCAGAATCTGGCCCTAATCCTCAACATAATTTCTAGGGTTCATGTCCTGGAAATCTATGCACTGGAAAATCCAAGTAGGAACTCTGCATAATATTTATTAAAGTGACTATATGCAGAGAAAATACTTAGTTCAAAGGCTTGAGCCAATAATCCTGAGTGAATAAGAATCAAGTTCTCAACTCTGAGCAATATTAACTCAGCCTGTCTGCCCCAGAACAGAACAGTGAGACTCAATGTCCAAAAAACCTTAACATTCCCCAGTGTTTCTAAGTGTTTTCTAACAGGAAGGTGGAAATATTATAGGCCTGCTCACCTAGGAAATTTCTGTTTATCTTGGCTTTATAGATACTAGCGGCTCCCCTCTTGGTCTCGATTTAATTCAAAAATTAATTGAAAGGTTTTTAGGTGTGTTAGCCAAGCCTTGGGTGAAGCTCCTCCGCATCTGAAAGTAATCTTTCCGTTTCCTTCTACAGCAACAGTTGTACGTGAGCTCCGAGGAAGGGGTCACCCAGGTATCCTTGCATCGCTGCCACATCTACGGGACCGCCTGCGCCGACTGCTGCCTAGCACGAGATCCATACTGCGCCTGGGATGGCAACTCCTGCTCCAGGTTTTATCCCACAGGGAAAAGGTGAGCAGCGTTCAGCAGCCCAGTGAAGTCTGCAAGGAAAGTAGGCTTTTGTTCTGCTGTGTAGCCTGGGGCGTTACAATGCAATGGAGAAATGAGATGTCATTCCTTTCGGGAGCATGTACAAACAATACCTCCATAGCTATTGTGCTTGGCATTGTTCATCACCTAGGAGCATCTGCTGCAAGAGTGTATGATAAAGAGCTTGCCTTTTCATGTTTAAAATAATGGACTTAAAAAAGAAAAAAAACGTTCCTCATAATAAATATTAATCCTTCTGTCTCATGCACACAAAATCAGTGAAACATTTGTTCTCTTTGCTTAAGTGCAGTTGCTCGCTACAGAGGTAATTATGATAGCCCTAAATACAGCAAAATATCTCTTGGGCTGCATGAGGAATAAAGTCATTCATATTTTTTTGTTCCTCATTTGCTTCTAAGTGAGAAGAATTATTTCCAGGGAAATTTTAGGCAAATGTGATTTCCATGTAATGCCTGCAGATCTGGGGTTTTTGACATGAGATTTATTAAAGCAGACAGGGAGAGCAATTTCTCTTTAATTTACAACAGAGCTAATAGTCCGTCTCATAATTCTTATGCAAAACAGGAGCCTCTTTCCTCCTCCCAAGGGAAATATTTAATAGCAGGAGGCTGTAGTGAGCTCTTGTATTACTAAGATCTCACTTCATACACAAAGCTACAGAATACACAATGAAGTATTACTGCAGAGGAGACAAACCTTTCAGATGCATGCCAGAGCTTTACCCTCTGTGTGCTGCTGTGCTCGATCCCTGCACCTGGGCTGCAGATGCGGAAGACCAGAAACAGTTAATGGGCTTCACTCCTTTACCTACATGGAGGGAGACAGTAGAGAGAAACAGGCAAAGCCTGGCTCTGCTCCAGTGACCCAACCAGCTGATGACAATGTCATACCCTGGGATTAAAGGCAATTACTTTTGTTATTGTAAAGTTTTCTTGACTCATTCCTGATTTGAGATTAAAAGGTAAAGCCCAACCTGGCCATATAGCAATCCGTAAATTACCTGGGGTTTTTACTGCTTTCACTCTGCGTATTCAGCCTCCAGTCTGCAAACTGATTGTTTTCTTCCATGGACAAAGGTCAAAAGGCAGGGTGAGGGGGAGGAAAGAAAAGAAAAATCCCCGAGTCCAAGCCACCTAACTCCTACGCTGACATAGCTACGGAAAGATAGAATGAGCAGCCAGGTATACCCAGTGTGTGCAGTTTCCAGTGGATTCCTTGCCATCCCCATTATATACACCCAGGGTTATTTCCACTGGGGTTTGCTTTCATGCTGACATTTTGTTTGCAATTTGCTTTTTATATCAAACCAAAATAAACACCTAAAACTGTATGGAAAAAGGTCTGGTTTTCATATGTAAAGGAAATGAGTTGTCCCTCTTATCTAACAAGAGAGATTATGAAGGAGAAAATATCAGTGATTACGCCAAATCCCATAGTCTAGACAGTAATATCTGCTGGACACATTTGCTTATTTGCTTCTTTTGACACTTCTGACTTCCATGGATTACTGCGGTTCCTTATCCAACGTTGATTTACCTCAAAATACCTGGCAGTATTGTCTTTATTTTCTGAACACTACTTTCTCAACCTTTTTTTTATAAACATCAAACTGTAAGTTTACCTTCTGAGAACTGCTTAATGAAAGCGGCATGCCATTTCTGACAGTGTAGAGCAGCTCACGGTCACACAGGAATCCTGAAATTCACTCAAATTCTTTAGTGTCTCCTTTGACTCACATAAATAGTTCACAAAGGTTAAGATCCCAAGGCATAAGATGAAATATTTTTCATGTTTACCATCAAAAATATACTTGGAATGTCAGAAATCACTCCTTTGAAACATCACCTTTCAAATGTTTCCTTTTAAAACGATGCAGTGAAGGATCAGGTGACACGGGGTTATAAACACTGTCTCTGGGTGTTTGTGCAGTACTTGGCATAATGTGGCCACAGAGGCATCACCCTTCGCTCAGCAGTACTGGGGCTCCAGGGCCTTTTTATGGTTTCTGATCTTACGAGTCATTAATGCATTGCTCAGAGTACGGCTGTTAGGTGTCCCAGCAGTATCCATTTGCAAAAGTCTATCACAAATATATTTTTTTGTTGAACTTGATAAATATTGAACTTACAGAATATTCAGAAAGCAAAATAGTGTATCTTAAGAATAAAAAAATCAGGTAACAGTTTTCATGCACTGAATTCTGTGAGCCTCGTCCTAGCCAAGGAGGACTGAAATGCCAGTATTCCCAATCCCAGTAAGCTCACTAGCTATTTTGCTACAGAAAAGCAATTTTGCATGTCATCCAAATAATATAACAGTGTCATTTGGAAGTATTCTGAGACGTGGTGAGCTAGAGTATCTTTTGGAAATAGCCACGTTCAAGTAGGTGACAGAACTAAATACTAGCTTTCCACCATTGGGAATGAATACTTCAGTCACTCTTCTACCAAGGTGGCTACAGGCAACAAAAATAAGATGGTTGCAAAATCAGGTAGGAAATGTGCCCTGCCTCATAATTTTCTGTTGGTACATTAGATATGAGCACTGTGACTCTTACGCATCTCATTCTTAGGTGCTTGCTTTTGTGAAGAGTTCCAGCCGGGGTTCTGGCTTTGAAGGTTAGGTCTTGCAACAGTGAACGTATGTCTATTTTATGCATCACCTCTAGCCCTTCCGTCTCTATACCTCAATTGTAAAACTACTTTACCTACCAAAAGTAAAACCGTTTTGTAAACTTTGGCAAACAGATTATTCACTTAAACAGTATCTTCACTCTAGGAAGCCTGCCAAGAGCAAAGCACACTCACAATTGGTCATGAGCTATCCCTAACAGTTGATCTAGTAAAAAAAAAAAACCAAAAAAAAAACCACAAATGAAAAAGTGTTTATTTGCAGTGTAGCTANCATCACCTCTAGCCCTTCCGTCTCTATACCTCAATTGTAAAACTACTTTACCTACCAAAAGTAAAACCGTTTTGTAAACTTTGGCAAACAGATTATTCACTTAAACAGTATCTTCACTCTAGGAAGCCTGCCAAGAGCAAAGCACACTCACAATTGGTCATGAGCTATCCCTAACAGTTGATCTAGTAAAAAAAAAAAACAAAAAAAAAACACAAATGAAAAAGTGTTTATTTGCAGTGTAGCTGTCTTGGATTAACATTTGGTTTTTGCAAAATATTTCAGGAGGAGTCGTAGGCAAGACGTGAGACATGGAAACCCTCTGACTCAGTGCCGAGGTTTCAACCTGAAAGGTACTGTAATTTAGAGATCCTCATGCTATATAAAGAATGCATGGCTTTCCTTTATGTGATTCATCATAACTCACATTATCTATGTGGTTTACTGGTAAAGCATAATTATTTTCCAAGTCCGAGTTTTGTTTTTATTTGATTTTAACATCTTTCCTTGCAATTACATGAAACTTGCACATTTACGATAAGATGATGAAGCATGAAATATATAGTTCAGCATATATGAAGTGAGATGATAGTGTTGACTAGAAACAAGTACAGTAAATCTGAGGGCTGTTCTACTTCCAAATCAGTTCAGTCTTTATTAATTCCTCTTCATGCATTTAAGTCTTGGACCTCAGAATTATTCTGCATATTTGAGGCCATATTGTGTTTTGGAGCACATTTTTCAGCAAACAGTAGGTGCTCGACCCATCTTTTGAGTTATGATTATTTCCTTCTCCCATTACATGGGAAAACAAATCATTCCAAATCTCTTTATGGAGCCCCTTATTTCCAGCTGTGCAACTGTTTAGTCAGCCTGGCATGGTGCAGATGAACAAGGCAGCCAATGCTCTGCCATCCCAGCTACCACTTTCTCCAGATTGATGGACACCAGTCAAATATTGCCAAAGTCATGGTAAGACTAGACACATACATAAAGGCAGCTTAGTCCTCTTCAACCCCCATGCATGTCTGAGCTAGACTGTGGCAATGCACGCCATCAAAACCAAGGACACTCGTTAGAGAATTGTGCTCCTTTCACCTGTGTTTCTGAGCCTGAATTTTAAAGTGCATTCTCATCTGTACCATCTGGAGACCAAATAATAGACCTGATTGTAAATTTTGGATTGATTTTTTTGAGTAAAAAAGAAACACTTTAAGAGTTACATGTGAAATGTTCAGTTAAAAATAATTTCCCTGAAATGGTCTCCACTGGGTCTTGGAAGAATCTCCTGGATTAAAACAAACCACAACAGTCAGTTGGGTGTAGATCCCTCAGCCCAAGTGTAGCTAATCCTGCTCTGCCTGCCAATCTACAGTGCCAGTGGGTCTTTCCCCATGACTCAGTATTAGGTCATTTATATGAAGCTGAATAGCTTGAACAGGTAATTAATAAAACATGACCCCACCATTCGAGTATGCACCTGAGCTCTGAGAAATCCGTATTAAAGCTTAGGCTCTGAATCACAAAGTAAGTTGAGCTGCGTGTCCTACCTTGCAGGCATGTGCTGTGACCACCCACCCATTGTCTGTCCCAAGGGTGGGTGTCTCCTCTTCCGATGCGGAAAATCTGAGACAGTCAACTGTCTGCTTTCTGGGCTGAGGGGAAACGAATGTTTAGACCTTGACAGTCTTTTGTTTTCCAACCTTTTATTTTTTTTATATGGAGGTATTTATAGGTTTATATGTTTTAGCAACTTTAAATGATGTTTTGGTGACAGTGGGACGTAGCATAGGTAGATGGCAGTTGTTTCCCCAGTGGAACAAAAAAAGATAAAAAGAAACAGCAACTTAGACTCTTTCAAAATATAATTAAAGCCATTTATAGCAAAACTACTATGTTTGGGGGAAAAATGAAATCTACCTAAAGGACAAAAGAGCAGAGTTGGGCAATAGCAAAAAATCTTCCAAGTTCACAGGGAACCATAATTTTGAAATGAAGTCTTTAAACATGATAGGTTGCATGACTTGGACCTTTCAGCATTTATAAACTCAACATTTTTGGCATATTGCAATTTTAAAATAGATCATCGAGAACTAATGGGCTTGTATGATTGCTTTTCCAATGTTCTGTTTAATAGTTAAGCTTGTGTTAGCCCTTATGGCCATTAGAGAAATGCATTTGTATTCTCTCAATCTTTTTTTTAGCATGTGTAAGTAGTAGTATTATGGACTAGGTAAGAAGTAAGATATATATTGATAATTAAACAGACAAAAATGTATTTCTGTAGTACACCAAGTTCCAGCGTACATATAATTTTTATGTCTTACAGCTCTGATTCTCACTGTTCCAGAGCTACAGATAGGTCAGCCCACAGATAAGCTCTTTCCTAGCTTATGGTCTTTGAATGCAAAATATTTCCATGTTACTCTCCTAAAAGTCATAATCAATTTTGTTACGACCTCATAAATGTGCTAAAAACTTTGAAGGACTAAAATCAAGCAAAGTCTCCTTCCTTTATAGAATAGATTCCAATTTCACATTTCAGTTGATGAAAGAAGCTGAAAAGAATGTGAGATAAAGTAGAGTCTGAGGAAAACCAGTCTTAGGACCGTGCAAAAACAGAGTCTGATTTTAGACATGTAGACCTCTAGGTATTTGCATTTGTCATACCATTTTGTGTTATAGAATCATAGAATTGTTTAGCTTGGAAAAGATCGTTAAGATCACGAAGTCTGTTAACCTAGCACTGCCAAGTGCACCACTAAACCGTGTCTCTAAGTGCCACATCTACACGTCTTTTAAATACCTCCAGGGATGGGGACTCAACCACTCCCCTGTCCAACCTGTTCCAGTGCTTGACAACCTTTTCGGTGAAGAATTTTTTCCTAATATCCAATCTAAACCTCCCCTGGCACAACTACCCATTACTCCCTTTTTCTTTTTTTTTTTTTTTAGAAAAGAAAAAAAAATATATTGCATTTTGTATACGATGTAAGCTTTTAAATCTGGAAGTGTGTTGTTTTCAGGACAGATACTGTGGTTTGGGCCAGGCAATGAGCATCTAAAAGTTCCTATCAGTAACCGCCAGTTGTTCATCTATCAAGACTATAAAGGGACACAACAAGTCTAAGCGATGACATATGCTCAGCACTTGCCCAGGTGTTGCTGCAGTGCTATAAATCTGCCCTGCTCTCTGTTGCTGGCCTGTCTACGTATTCATTGCCTTTCAGATTCAGAGCCAAGTCCCTTCCTTGCTTTGTGCGAGCAGCAGAGGAGTGGGAGCCAAGGCTGCCCTCTCTCGCCGCCCTGTGATAGTGCACGCAGCAGGAACAGACGGAGCCGTCCTCGGGGCATGCTGCCGTGTTTTGAGTCACACAACCATATTGCCCCAACTCGTCAACTGTGAAGGGTGAAGAAACATCTTAAATGCTTCATTCTCCTTTGGATCGTTCTATACGGGTGGTGTTGCAGTAGTAGAGAGTGAGATCATTTCAGGGAACAGTATCCCTGAGCTCGTTTATCCCATCAGCAGAGCTTACCAGCCCGCACGTACCCCACCTTCTCAGAACAGACCAAGTTGGATTGAAAACACTGGTATTTGGAACTGGATGTGCTTCTTCACATTTCGTTTCATTTCTTTGAAAATTTTTGCGCAAAATAACTTATTATTGGCTGGTATCGGGATCAGATATACTTCATTTTACCTGTATTGCAAACATTTTACCTGTATTCAAAGTTACTTGCTTTCTGTATCAAATCACCATTCATGATAGCCTGACTTGTGTTCTTTTTCTTTCTAGCATACAGAAACGCTGCAGAAATAGTTCAGTATGGAGTAAAAAACAACACCACCTTTCTGGAATGCACACCCAAATCTCCTCAGGCTTCTATTAAATGGCTCCTACAGAAAGACAATGACAGGAGGAAAGAGGTGAGTAGTGTGAGCAGTAGCTCGGGAAGGAACCTCAGTCAGCATCTAATCCACTCACTAGACCAAGGCGAGGGAGCATTTGTGTTTTCATCAGGCAGTCTGGCTACAGCGAAGGTGGAGAATTTGTGTGGATGCAGGACAGTGACCAGCGTGTTACGCATATGAATAAGGGCAGAGTCTTCAGTATAGCTGGGACTTCACTCCTCAGCCCCAGTGATTTCTATCGGACCAGAACAGCTATTAGAAAATTCCTGTCAGCCCCTAAAGTCAGGGAACTAGTTAATGAATTTTTTCTTCACACCTTACTAATTGCAAACTGAAGGTTTGCAGCCCTCAGGACTTCTTACTGATCTGAGGAAATTGGCATAAAAGCCATAACCAGCATAAAGCTCAGGAAGAAGTCAGCATGCAGTAGCCCTTCTGTGCTATTGAACAGATAAAAGGCAAAAGTGGGAGAAATGTGAAAGGTTTCTTTAGCAAGAAACTAGTCCAGGCTAAGAACACATATTGACAAAAGCATTTCCCCACCATGGTGCAATCACATTTTCCATTACTGCACTCTCCAAGGCTCTCAAGTTTCAGCACTGTAATATACAGTATGATTGTTTATGGGGAATGTGCCTTCCTTAAGTAATATAAAAGGGGAAAAAATCCATTTCAGATCCAAGGTAGTTGCTATCTGAATAAAAAGGAATATCTTTTGAAAGGAAATATTAAGTAATATGGTGTGTGTCTGTTGATAGGCTATAAATACTGAAAAGCATTATTCTCGTATCAGGCCATTTTCCGAAATCAGAGAGGACTTACAAGGCCTTCACTGAGTCTTTCAAGCTGCTTTTCTCGTGTACTCTTCAATGTCCTGGCAATCTACATGCAAGTCTTTAACCCTTTGCTTCAGCAGAACATGTCCCTTTTTTGTTCTTACGTTCAATAACTGTATTAGAATCAATGCAGTTTTCAACGACAACAGACAAACTAAAGCAATCACAGAGTTAATTACATTTCCACCTGTCAGATTTCTGAAAATTTTACCTCCACAATGTCTACACAAGTTTACAATGACAGAATAGTGTAATAAGTAAATGAATCCCCAAGAGAATCAGGTATAATGCAAAGTGCAGTGGCAAAACAGAAAAATCGTTCATAAAAATACCAGCACTGCTGTTCTTTCATAATGGGTTAAATTAGCGACTTTTACTTCACAGCTGACATGCAAAGGGACATGTGCACAGTCATTTATAATCAGATGATAACTCAACGAGCTGTGGTAACTTGCTTCCTTCGGATGATGTGACCATCTCCTGGGACTGTCCAGAATCTGAAGCCAGAAAGGAGACAGGAGAGTAGAATAATTGCTCTTAGTTTCCAATGAGCCAAGTCCCAGCTGAGGCCACTGTGCAGAAAACTTTTATACCAGGCTGTAGACTCTGCAGTGCAGGTAGGGTTCTTCAAAGTTAGCCGCAGGAACCTACTCAAAGTCAAAATATTTAACTGGAAGCCACCTCGTGTTTGATGACAGATCAGCCCCCAATTCTGCACTTTTCTTCCTTTGAGTCTCTGCAGCAATCTCTGATGCTGGAAGAGAATTCTCGAGGGTGTAACCCTGGCAAGTAAAAGTTCATTTGCTTAGCCCTGCTATTTGAACATTATGAAAAGTCTTCTTTCATGTACTCTCCAGATTTGCATCTTTGTCTTCATCACCATCAAATCTATTGTAACATAATGAATAAAAATATTGAAGTCATTTTCTTTAGCGACACTTACCTACCTTGAGGTAAGTTCTCCCCTAGCAGTAGCAGTAACAGTGGTCTCTGGGGATGTGATAAAGTAACATATAGTACCTTTAGGAAACCCTTTAAGAAAGAAAGAGGTGTTTGAAGTGAGACTTACCAAGAGGTCCAGTACCGTGTTGTTCCATAACAATCCCTAAAAAGTTCTTTCTGCGTTTTTGCCCTTTAGGTCAAGCTGAATGAGAGGATCATAGCTACTGAGCAAGGACTCCTCATTCGCTCTGTCCAAGACAGCGACCGGGGGCTTTACCACTGCATCGCCACTGAGAACAGCTTCAAGCAGACCTTAGCAAAGATCAATTTCAAAGTGTTGGATTCAGAGATGGTGGCCTTCATGACTGACAAGTGGTCCCCTTGGACCTGGGCCAGCTCAGTACGAGCGCTGCAGTTTCACCCGAAGGACTTTGTGGGCGCTTTCAGCCACTCAGAAATGCAGATGATTAACCAGTACTGCAAAGACAGTAGACAGCAAGGTCAGCAGAGGGAAGAATCCCAGAAGATGAGAGGGGACTACAGCAAACTAAAGGCCCTTATCAATAGCAGGAAAAGTAGAAATAGAAGGAATCAATTACCTGGGTCTTAATTTAGTTTTGTAGCAACAGATATCTTTGTCCTTACTGTAGGGGGCTTGTATTTGTCTATTGCGAACAAAGTTGAGCAAATTTGATAAAAAATTAAATTAAAGTCCAAGAAGCCTCAGAGAAGATACTTCACCCAATAACATGCAGTGTAACAACTAAAGAATATAATTCAGAGCATTTTCTTCCCTAGATGCTTACTGACACTAGGTTGGGCTCTGTCCTAGGAGCAGAGCTGGGTATTCATCTTAAACCAGATTCACCTTTAACATCTCACTACTTAATAACAGCTGAATAGAAAGTTTTACAAAATCGGTCCACTGTCTTGCAACTCTGGAACTGTACCAGCGAGACTGCTGATGAAAGAATCTGGGTTAAGATGCATGCTCAAAGTAGGATGGTACTAAGATTTCCTTGCACTGCAGAACATTAATTTCTTCTTGTTTACTCTTCAATATTGGGTTTACAGCTTTCACTCATTGTTCAAATCATGTGAATGCATGCTGATAGGAAGCAAGTAAAGTATAGTAGAATTGTTTCATTCATTCAGAGGTCAAATGAAGGAACAAGTAGAAGAAAAAAAATGTATACTTTATCAGAGGAAACACTGATTATTGTGCATAGTATGAGTTGTAATAAATTCATGAGTTCTGGAATGTAACTTAAAATCTCTTTGCTCATATTGATTTTTATTAAAATAGGGTGTCCTATAATACTACATAGCTTTATAAGTGGCACAAAGCTAACAAGAGAATGTTTGTTATATATACAATTTTGAAAAACACCTAAGTGACTTAGGTATTTTAGCTATTTTTCAAAGAATTACACTCCAGTTTTTTTCAAAGAACAGAATGTGGGTACACTGTATGCTGTTTACTCAGAAATGAAAACATAGATTGTCTTTAATCTGTTCCATGATTAAATTGGAGCTCGTCTGCAATGTGGAAACAAGTCATAAGAGTCTTTGAAAGTTTTAAAACATTATTTTTTCAACTGCTTTCTCAAAGCTGCAAATATTTTAACTAGAATTTTTAAATTAAACCATTTCCATTTTCCAGTCTTTGTACCCTTTTTCTTTTCAATGTTATTTTCACAATTTCCTTCCACTTATTTTCAGTTTTCTGCTGAAAATAAGATCGGGGGAAAAAAAGAGGAAAAAAAAAGAATGAGGGAAAAATAAAACTGAAAATGTGTTTGGGACAAAAACCAAAAAGTATAACAACTTGAGAGGCATGTTTAAACAAGAATATTTTTCTTTAAGAAGCAGCAGGTCTAATGAAATATGTTTAGTTGAAAATTGGATAAAAATGCATCAAGCCATACTGGGAAAAACTATCTTCTTTTTTTTTTTTTTTTGGAGCAACACTAATGACAAAAAATAAGGATAAATCTTCCTCATTTTCCTATGTCAGAGTGTTGCAGAAGCCACTGAGTCTGTTCAAAAGAGATGAATAACAGGGATTAAAAACATGAGTACCTTAGAAAAACTGTGATTTATTCCATGATATTTTATGATAGTATACAAAAATATAAACTAATGTTCAGCTCAAAACTGAGCTATGTTCAGCTCAAAAAAAAAAAAAAGATAAATTTCTGGAAAAAAAAAGAGTGAAAAAGAGTGAAAAATATTTCTGAACCCAAAGAAGATAAGAAAAAATGTTTTTAAAAAGTTGTTAGTTACAGCCAGTAAAAGATGGATACTGTATTTTAAACCATAATGTTAAACATTTTAATGGGTCTTTGTTGAAACTCTTTGGGCATTATTTTGATTCTGATTCTATTAGAATACTCTGGGAGTACCACTGCAGGGCGTAGGATAACACCTCTGGGTTTGTGCCAGTGTGAATTAAGATCTAGTGCAACTGAGGTAACTCTGGTATTTACCTGACATCAGTGAGATGTGTCAGTCTGTCACCAGCTGATGCAGAATAGCTGGGAAACGGGCCCTGGTTGATTAAACCACTTAGACACTGTCTCTAAGGCCCTTTGACGCTAGTGAGAGCTCTTTGAATTTAATTTGTGTGCTTACTGCTTGCTTCAAAGGGGATGGCGATGCCAGGCTGATCATATATTGTCATCCAGTTAAGTGCTTTCCTTAATCAAGGCCCAAATGCATATTTCTGCGTTATGTAGCCACTAGTATCTAAGGTCCTTCTTATGGAAACCATCGGGAAACTTTCTCTGTGACTTCAGTGAGCTGGGATCAGGCCCCAAGAGCTGTCAAAGCAGACTGTAGGAAAAAAAACCACAAAAAAAACCCAGGAAANAAATGCATATTTCTGCGTTATGTAGCCACTAGTATCTAAGGTCCTTCTTATGGAAACCATCGGGAAACTTTCTCTGTGACTTCAGTGAGCTGGGATCAGGCCCCAAGAGCTGTCAAAGCAGACTGTAGGAAAAAAAAACACAAAAAAACCCCAGGAAAATGAGATGGGTAAGGGAAAATAATTTTTTTTTTCCCAGCTGACTTTCAGTGCAGCAAACTACTTTCTTATTTTTCTGAGGATGACTGACTTCTGAAGCGTGTAAGTGACAAACCAAAAATCGAGTGCCACAAAATAGAACTACCTCCTGGAATGACATTAATGCATGTACTCTGTATGCTGCCATGCTCTTCCTATTTCCCCAGCAGATTCACTGCAGAGTTAGTGAGATATTAATGTCTGCTGTGAGGATCATAATTGCTTCCAGATGGAATGCAGTGATTAACAGGTATTTAAGGGTACAACTTACTCTTTAAGTGGTTGGGTACTGTGATGTTTTAATAGGCCCCTGATTAGGTCTCAGAAATTACAGTTACACTGTTTTCTAATAGAATATTGGCAATAAGGGATTCCGTTAAAACAATCAGCATAGCTCAGAGTTTCATATGATTATAGAATAATATTTTTAAAGCTGCTTCATATACCATTATTATGGTATGGCTGTTTAAGGGATTATACTTAAACTAACATTTTTCCTGCTGCACGAACACTTCAGCATATATATAATAAGCTTCTGTCAGTGCGTAACCGGTCCAAACTTCCACGCTTTAGTAGCCTTCCCCTGTGTATAGAGCAGTCAGGAGCCAGATGCTCAGCTGATATAAACTAATGTAACTTCCTTGCTGTCCGTTTAGCTACTGTGGTTTATACCAGCTGAGGATTTGGCCTTAAATGTACAGAATAGACAAACTGCAGTTTTTATTTGTTTAAAGTAGCCCCTCTACTGTAGGTAACACCAAAACTTAAGACTGTAATATTGTTTGTGCTATTTAATGCTTCCTATTTTGAGGATTACTAAATAATGTATATAATTTTATTCCTTAAAAAAATACAAAAGCTAAGTGACTTCTAGGCATAACTTCACCAAATGTAAAGATACATTCTCTGCTAAGAACTTCACCGTGTACTGATATTTTTCTCGGCTATTTTTATTTTGTGTAGTTTGTAAAGTTTGCTGAAATCTTGACCTAACAATGTGTTCTTTGCAATTGTTGTCACTGTAGATATGTGTGTTTTATCAAGAAAATCTTGTTTTTAAGAGTGTAGGTATGTGTATAAGTTCCTAGCATGATGAAACTGTCATTACAGTGAATATGCATTATATAGTGTGTAAGAAAGAACAAAATGTAGTTTAACATAGTGCTATTTAATTGAATATCTAAAATACTATTTGCCTGACAAAATAAAGTGTGTTGCGACAACTTAAAAAATTGTTGATTTCTCCTTTATAGATATGTGTTAAAAATAAGGAACTTTATTTTTTTATCTGTAAAACAATCCTATAGACTTTTTTAAACAAGTCCAAGGAAACGCTCAGCATCGTGTATTGCAGCTGATCCGTTTTGAGGCACTCTCTGGGCTGAACATTCAATCACAGAGATTTTCAGGAATTCATGAGGAGTCAGAGATTAATTCTTTCAGAAATTATCCCGTATAAAGACTTTGCATATAAGTAGGTTAACATTTATTCATTGTAAAAAAAAAAAAAAAAGAAAACCCAGAAAAATTGCCATTCTACTGGAAGTATAAAGTCAATCAGAAATGTCTGACTAAAAAAGGTGAGTGAAGTGTAAATGCTTTCTGCTTTTATTCCGCTAACAGAAAAACCCACAAAAAAACTCCAAAGAAACAAAAACCAAAACACATTCTGTGAAGTCCTGCCGATGAAACAAATTGTGTTGTTCAGCTTTTTTCTTTCAGCTGGGACTCGAGGCACACTCCAAGCAGCTCTGCAGGGCAGGGGAGGCAGAGTGGTGGGGCTTCGCCGCAGGGAGACGCAGCTCTCTCCTGTTTCCTGGCTTGTCTTTGGAGTGAAATAACCTGCCCGACATCTTCAGTATGCTCCTTTTTCCTCCAGCCATCATCCAAGCACTGTTATTGCTGCTCTTCTTATCGCTTGTTTTTTTTTTTCCACATGAATTTTAACAAGCATTGGGCCTCCTCAGTTATTTGGGATAATAATTAAAAATTCAATGTCACAAATACTGACCTTCACAACAAGGTTCTGGATTGTTAAACTGGGATTTTGATTTCCCAAATAGATAGGTTCCTGCAAGGCTTTATGAGTGAGCGGATAAGATTACCTCACTCCAGGATTTCCGTACAGGCTGGTTCCTGGATGTGCTGACCCTGGGTAGTTACCTGCTCAGCACTCAGGCCAATCTGGGTTGGAAGCTGAGGTTTCGACCACTCCCACATACTGTAGGAAATGTTTGGATTAGGCCCCAGAAAAGCTGGGCATTTACAGAGTTTTACACGCTGAGAAACCCTTCCGAGATCTGAGCCTTAGTCTTTATATCTTGCTCAGTTGTCTTTTGCTGATCTTCTCCCCCTTCTCTTTTTTATCCCGTCCTGCAGAGTTACAGCATGGTTCAACACTTACTGCTTTGATTCCTTAGCTCTGAGCAGTGGCAAAACAAGACACACGACTTCTCAGGGCATCAGATGTGAGATCTTCGAAGACCTGAGCTTTCTCCTTTGTCTTTCAAATGTCTGTTGGAATTTTATTGTATTTTGTTTCCATCTGGGAGCTACTGCTTTTCCTGAGGTCTCTCTTCTGATGATAAGACCTTTCTAACGTCTCTCTTCAACTGAAAGCAGGATGCAAAACCCACAGACTTACACAGTCTGTTGCTATGCATGTGCCCATGCAGGATCCCTACAGGGCAGAGCATTGTCGAGTGCAGCCTCCTCTGTGCAGCCACAGAAGCCCAGAAGGGACCAGCGAAAAATGTTGCCGGCGCAGGAGGAACCACTAACAACGGAGCGGCTCCCAGGGCTATAGGGCGACTGCTGCCTCTGGAATTGATCGTTGCCTACAGCAGCTGTAATTCTATGGGGCAGGCCATAAAAGCTGGTTGAGGCATTGTGACTTTTGCCTAAAGCGATGGACTAGGTCTCAGGAGGCCAATACTTCTTTATCCTTTGCGCTGTAGCTGGCTTGCTAAGCCCTTTCCCTGCACCCCAAGGTGGTCTGGGGAGAAGTAAGTGACTTCGTGTGATATGAGCCCAAGTAAAACTACACACAGGTATTCACCAGCAGATTCGATAGATACAGGTGTATATACAACTACCTGCATACAGAGGAGCTTTTCCTTCCATACAGTATTTGCTGATCCATTTAGCTTCCTCTAACATTAATGCATGTCCTTTTCCTGTTTCAACATGGGCAGAATCAGACCTCAGGGTCCCCAGACATCAGTAGCTTGTGGGTAGAGCAGTTACCATCTCCGAGAGCATTTTAAAAGGCAAGTAATAGGTCAACAAAAGCTCTTCCTTCTAACTCCCTTTCTAACTCACCTTCTTCTGCACTGTCTCAATGAGAATTTCCTTTTAGCATCAGGAGACTAGCGCGGTGTAAGAAAAGATAAAAATGTGCTGTCGTTTAGCATGTCTAATTTAAACTAAAGACTGAGATTTGAAGATGCTTTGGCATTCTGAACACTCCAAGACGCAAATTCAGCACAGCTGGCTCAGCAGTCAACAAATAATAGTTACTTTACAGTGATGGACTGTCCTGTATCTCAGGACTCATTATTGGATTCTATATACAGCTTTACAGAGCAAACAGCATTCGTGTATTCCTAGCACTGTATAAGCTTCATTACTCCTGCTTTGAATGCCAGTCTTATAAACAAGCCTGAATGTTTGCTGAGCTCCACATTCAAGACAGTTTAGGCCAAGGGATTTCAAAATATCCAACATTTTTAAAAGCCCTAAAACTTTTTCAAAGTATTTTAGAAAAAGCAAATAAAAAAATGGCCGGTATTGTTTTCCATGAGAAATGAAAGTCAGTAAGACAGACTGTTTTCTAGCTGAGCAACTTGTACAGCAATACAGAGCATGGGGAAAGCATAAGAAAAATACATTTACTTAACCTTAGGTTCACAGGTCTTTTGGATAGTTGTTGTTCCTTGGCTCTTTGCAGTAGTTCTTTTCCCAGTACCTGCTCACTCTGTCCCCATTTCAAAGGTCCCTAAGAGACGTAGGGTTTATACTTGCTTTCAAGCTGACATCCTAGGACATGATGTCCGGGGCATCCTTTCAGGCCGTTTGTCTAATAAGGCTTTAGTAAAAATAGTATTACATATAGTATTATCCATGATATCTGCCTAAATCGTTTCAGCAATTGATACAATATTTGGAAAAAACCCCAACATTTTTAAGACTTTGCTCAAAATGACAGAGAGGAGCAGGACCCCAGAAAAAAACAGAGCAATGCAACATGCCATGGTCTTTACCTGAACACTGTGCACATTCACTTGCTATTGCATGTTGTTAGACGATGTAAAAATGTTATTCTTTCAACCTTGAAGGTCCAATTCTTCCATAAGACAAAGCTCACCAAGTTTAATGTCCTTTAACTGCTCACAATGAGGATTCGGTTGGGCCCTTTCAAGAGCTTTTATGGCCCCCACAATTTTTGTAAAAATTCAACTATTTCCTCTTTCAAAAACTCTTCTTCCTTTAGGGTTCTACTCCGCCTTTTCTGCATGGACTCTTCTTTATTCCTTTTCCTTTCCTCGGCTGAACTCAGGCTAGTAGTCCCAGAGGGGCTACTTTAGTTTAGCTGTTTTAATTCCAAACCACATTCACTCCAATACTCTGAAATATATTACCTATTATAATCTCCAAAAGATGCTGCACATTGTTGGCTTCATCAAGCTTGCCTGCTTCATAGTGGCAGTTGACAAACAAAATATAAAGAAGTCCTTTCTAGATGTTTGCAGCCTTTTGAGCTTAAGAACAAACATTAGAACCAGACTACTCAGTTGAATAAATATATTCACACTCAAAAGACGCTTGGGTAATATTTTGTTCTGGTTTTTTCAGCACTATATTCATATCACAGACTTCTTTATTTCATGCCTGACAATACAAGTACCCTAGCTCAAGGATTTTGTTTTGAAGAACTTGAGATAAAGTAAAGGATGGAGAGAAAAAATATCAATAGATTATATTAGACAGATCTATTAGACAGATTGCCAGTCTCAAGTCCATGCAGTTATTTTACCTGTAGAAGAAATTATTTTGTAACTCAGAAAGATCAATAATAAAAATAATTAGTCCAAGCTATCCAAAACAATGAGCACAAAAAAATGCTCGTAAGAGTGTTTTCTTTGGGGGGAAGGATCAAAGGCCATTGCCATGGAAGGGAAAGATCACCTTTATTATCACAGCAACAAATCCAGGTGCCTCCTTCACATATATGGGACGAAAGGAGCTCACAAGTTTTTTTCCCTTTCCAAGATTTCTAAGGATTAAAAAAAATTATTATATTTACCTATATATGGATTTGTTCTACGTATGCATCTGTCCCATGCTGTATCCTCCACCTAGCGATGTCTGGAGCTGTCTATGAGGAAATGGTTAAAGCAGAGGATAACATGCCTGGTACATTATCCGGGGCTCCAGAAGCAGGGGATAATGCTTGCTGCCATTTGGTAACCACCTGGCCCTCTGGAGCATGCTAGTCATCTTCCGGCACGGGGAGCTGTTGTGGTGTGGTACACACGGGCCAAGGAGCCCTAAATGGAGTTAGAGACGGTTCATTTTCTAGTGTTGCTCGAGATCAGTTAGAGATTAACAAAGAAAGAATTGCCTTGCCAGTTTATTCGTTCCTGTCAAGACGGCAAGCTGTTATTTTGAAAGGAGCTAACGACACGATGGCAAAAACCATATAAGCTGAACAGAAACTTCCCCTCCATCCTCCAGCCAACTGTAAAGTCAGCCAGCAGCAATCTTGGAAATTGTACAAGTCTTCCTGCATTGAGAGCACTCAGGTTTGGATGCCAAGAATAAATCTCACTCTGAGGGAAACCTCTGAAGTAACTGCTGTTGACTGAGCTGTTACTGGCTGTGAAGGCAGAGCTGAGTGTGGCAGACAATGTCATGCCATACCAGATGCTGCATCCCCCCGGCTCCATTTACACCAGATTTTGCCTTACTTGTCAGTGTAGGAAGAGGAGGAAACAGTGTGTTTCCCCTTCCTTTGCCTCAGACTGGTGACTCTGGGCCTCTCCTTTTGGTTCGCTCCAGCTACTCTGCACTGTCCCAGTAAGCTGAAACAGTCATAAACACCATTTAACTGGTTGATTAAGTCAGTTCACAGCTGCTTTTCATCACCAGAATTTTGCAAAGCAACCGTTGTGTCTATGCCATTATTTTAAGTCCCTTTACCAGGACACAGCACTATGTTGCACAAAGATAGCTTTGGGACTTACCTGCGTCCTAAAGAAGGACACAGCACTGGGAAGGTTGCTGCAATAACCAGGAAAGCTCTGATTTGCAAATAATGCTTGGTAGTCACCTCTTTCAGCTGTAAGATGGGAGAATAGTATCTGTAATCCTTTCTGCATACTGCATATTTGCATTTCACTAAACAAGGCAGTCTTTAAGATACATCATACTTTGAACTTGAAATTTAGCTGCTGGAAAAGAGCAGGAAATATATAATTCATGAAAGAACCAGAATTCAAGTCAAGACAGTTCATGCTAATATACCCTGAGTCTTGTGCAATGTCATCAACTCTTTGGCTAATGCACACATCACCTAGCAATTCCCATCCCCATATCCTAGGAAAGATCCAGCAAGTATTTCCTTGAAGACGTACTTAGTTGCAGCGCAGTCCAATGCACTCGCTTTCTCGGTTTCTTAAGCCAGATTCCTAGTGAAAACTCCTATTGACATTAGTTACTCAACTTGGTTGAGTGAGGGCTGAATAACGCCTGTGGGATTTGGCTTTCTGAGAATCATGCTCAGCCTTCTTTTTCCTGTGTCCAGGGTCTCCTGCATTTGAAATCTTTCTCACCACCTGATTGTGGGTGCTCTATATCCTCTCTTCATCAATTCATTCCAAGTCACTGAAAAGAACACTTTATTTTCTGTGTTATTTATTTTAGGTTACTATGGCCATAGTAACCATATACAAAGTCAGGATATCGCAAACACAAAGTAATGAGAAATTATTCAGAAAGTGTACTTTAAAAAAATAAATAACCAGAGAAAAAGGGGCTCCATAGTATTTAGAAAAAATCAGAATGAAAATCAGAATTAAATAATCCCCTGCAGATTCTGCCATTATGCAGTAAATGAGAAATTACAATGCACCCCACTGTCGATTTCATTTGACAAATCTCAGTCATAACTGTGACAATTTTATTCCCCTCCATCATCTCCCTACCCTGAACCACTGATGTCTCCAAATAACAGCATTATTTCCTCCATGCTGAGTAGTTAGTAAGATAGCTAAACAGTTTCTTCACTGGAGGATCTCTCTTATAGAATGAACGAAATTTTTTGAGGAATGGATGCAGCCTTGAAGCAAGCTGGGATTCATGCATGACTCTGCAACTCTAACAGTCCTGTTACTGTGCTGTTTAGTCCACCAACTATACCGCCACAGTTAGTTGCTGGTTTGATCACATGTGACAGTCAGGGCCTGTTGGCTGACTTGAAGTTGCATTTGAAGTTGGCTAGATGGGCCTAGAACACGCTTCTGCATTGCATTAATGAGCATATGGCTCATATTCTCCTTACTGTTGATCAGAGAGTACTTAAAACTTGGTTTTGCAGTGTGCCTCCACACTTAAAAACTGTAAAATGAGTCAGTTCTACAGTCCAGCCCTGGACCAGAAACTATTAACAGTGCCCCATTAACTAAATATTGAGTGGATTTTAAAGAAAGAAATTAAAAAAAAAAATTAAAAATCTCTTCCATTGTCATAGGGTGAAGCTACTTGCAATACACCAGTGCTTTTTATCCCAGAAGGTTATTTTGTCATCCTTGGTATATGAATTTGTACCAGTTGTGCAGTTTAATTTTCCTTGCTGCCACGAATCTTGGCTCTTGGTCTCCCTAGCTGTCGTTGCAGGGTGGTTCTGTGCTTTTCTTTGTTTGTTTGTTTGTAAGTCACTTGGGTCCACTAACTCAAAGAAACACGTGATGCAATTAATATGGGAGAGCTGCAGAGACAGTTGAGCACAGCCTGAATTTATGTTTGGGTTTGGCTGGTCAGAAAATTGGTTGCAATTCAAAATGAATGTGTCATCCCAGATCTCACACTCTGTTCTGTGGACAGCTACACATGCATAGCAACAGCTGAAACAAAAATGTAAGTCTCAGAGGATATTTAACCTCCAATATTTTCGACTTCTCTTATCACCACTGACCCCGAACTGCATACTGGCCTTTTTGCAAAGATGAACAAAAGGTTTGAACTGCTGAAAAATGAGTTATAGCAAATACATACAATGTGTACCAATACAGTCCAGCAAACTGTAAGCAAATTCGTTTGTAATCAAACAGTTGCTGGTGTCTTATAGCTAGTCTTGGGAAGATGAGTTGGACCTTTGCTGGTATGTGCTATCTGACTGTTGTGAAGCCTGCAGGAGCAGCATGCTTACCACTCAGTGCACAGTAACTTCCAGCAACACAAGAAAGCTGATCACAGCTCAGCCATTGCCATGAATGTGGTTGCATGTTTGCAAAATAGCAGGAAGTTCCCTTTTCCCTCCAATCTGAAAACTGAAGAAAGAAAGAGATGTCTTTTTGCAGCCCATGGGCTGGAGAAAACACAAAAAGAAGAGAACTGATACAGAGAAAACACTTTTCTGTTAAGGTAAATATTGATGCAGCTGTTTATTGCCCTATCTACTGAGAAAAACAATACCTCCGCAAGGTCAAAGGCTTAACACACTTTCTGGAGGAGTAAGTTTCAAATTGTTACAGAAGGACCTGTAATGTGAATGCAGAAGTCATTGATTCATTTGAGTTAGCCCTGTGCAAAGGAAGGAGAGCGGGCGCCTTTCTCTGGGTGTGTTTAACTGGGGTTGCACATAGTCTGAGAACAACTCCAGGCTCGTGCTTTGTAATCGGAATTATATCTGCTGTGAAAATCCTCAAAACTACCAAGAGTTTAGGTAACTGGTATGCTCACACGTGGTCAGATGAAGCTTATCTGATTGTGGCCAGGAAGTGTCACTTATGTGAAGTGGGAGTTCCGACTTCGGTATTCAGAGTCAGATGCAACATACTGAAGAGGCAGTTCTCCTGAAGCTAGAGCCTATGGCACACATAGCAACTTGAAAGATTAATTCCAAAATAAAACACAAAACCTTCTCTTTAGTGCTGGGCAGCCCTAAGCACACCACATATCACTAGGGGAGGTATTCATACGAACTACTTCTTTCAGTTCCTTGGTCAAAGGCTTAGAAATAAGCCTTTGTTGTTTGTGGTATATCTCGTCACGAGCCTTAATCTTAGAGGAATCATGACTCACAAGTGTCTCTTTTTGTCCATTAACTAGAAAGAAGGTGTAATGCACTGGTATAGTATCTGTGGGAAAGACACGTTAACACTAGGTGAGATAAGCCTCAGCAGAACTGCCTCCTGGGTTGACTGAAGAGTCAGGTGCTGGAAGGAAGAGCAGTGACACCAACACCATAGATCAGCTGAAGACTTCACATGTGCCAGCTCACTCAGGGGCATGCGCTGGGACATGTGCACAGCGAATGCTCTAGGTTCATTCCCCTCTTCCCTCAGCTTTGGGCGAAAGGCAGCATACTCTGGCGGAAGAATATCAACCTCCTCCGTAATAGCACTGTAATAGCACTTAGAGGTCCCAGGCCAAAGCAGTGGTCCTTTGCTCTTGGCCCTGCTCAAATACGTGTGTGACATATTTGTGTGCTCAAATACGGAAGTGACGACTTCTGTCTGGGTCAGCAAGGCAGATAAGAAGCAAAAGGAGTCACAGGAGAGGACAGTTGAAAAGCTGCAGTGAGGATCGAGTTGCTTGACTCTGGTGGATATACCTGGATGATCATCGTCCTCTCTACGCTGCTGGGGAGCTGCTCCCAGGGACCGCCTCCTCCACCCTTTCCAGCTTCCAGATCACTACAGAAGCAGAAGACATGTACAACCCTAATGTTCTTTCTGACAGAGTAACTCGAACTGCCCAGCACACCTCTATGACCACAGCAACCCACCTGATTCAAGTTGATTTTAAATTATCTAATTTAATTGTAGGAAATGGCCTTTGACCTTATGCTTCTGCTTTTAAAAGGATTGCTCCAGCTCTGGTCATTATATTTATGCATGAACCACTCACTTTGATATGGAAATTGTTGCAGTCCAAGGGGATTTCACTAAGTAATTAGGGAGGAGGGCATAAAATGTCATTTGCAGTAATTGGATCTACAGAGCCAATCAATAAGTGGCCATATGTGCATGAGCCAGGAGAATTTTAATACCCCTAGAATCCCTGTGAAAAAAAAAACAATGCAAGTGGGAGCTCCTCTATCTGTGACACAGTCTTGTGGTCTCAGGCATCTTTTCGTTGCTTAAAAGAATCACACGAGCTATGCTGTCATATCAAACTGCACAAAGCAGGCAGATTTATCCACTGCCTGGAAAAGCATGGCAACCAAAGAGCTTTGCAGTTCCAAGCTGAGGGCTTGACAAGCACTGTAAGAATAAAACCTGCTTTATATCAGAGCTTTCATAATCAGGCCATGTTTTGCATTTATATTCCAAGTTTGCTACTCTTAAAGGTCAGTTTTATTCCGAGTCTGAAAGAAATTCATGGTATTAAGTGCTAATGCAACTGTAAATATAGCTTTCTAGCTTTTTTATTTTATTTTTTTCCTCCTGTCCTGTTGGCTACAGCCCTAAACAGCTGGTGTTTGCTAGAATGCATTCTTAGGGTGAAGAGTTTGTCCTACACACACAGAATGTGTTCATTGCTCAGGAATCAAGTGACCACACCAGAGCTAAACAATATGTAAAGCATACAATTTATTTTGGACTATGATTTCTCCAGATGCTGAAAGCTGGTACATTTATTAACTTTTGACTACAAACCACTGGTTTTCAGTAGAAAAATGCATACAAGAAAGAGCAAAAACTTTTACTGGGAGGCAGTATTTGGAACTTTGCTAAATGCTTGCTCCTTTCATATCTTCTGGTTTGCAACACTCAATCCCTGGGCACAGAAACAAGACAAAGGAGACAAGGTTTTATTTGCGAGAAACCTTTCATTAAGGCAAAATCTCTCGAACTGACACTGACTGTAGTAATGGAAAGATTTCGATTGAATTTGTGGGAGCTGACGTCCTGTTGACCACCTATTTGAACGCAGACCAGTCATCATATGCAGTAGCTCATACATTTGCAACTCAAATTTGTACTATTTAAATGGCATCCATTATAGTCTAGCTTTGAGTTATATTTATCAGTTGCTCGTTTTGGTTAGGTGGGTATTGGTAGGCCTCATGATCAATCACCCTGGGGTCACATTTTCAGGGCTCTTTACAACCAGAGCAACCTGAACCTTGGACCTATGATCCAGGGGTAGCTGACAAATTGTTATTTAAGACCCACTGAAATTAATATGAGTCATAGGTGTAAGAGGTACTTTAGCAGTCAGATCTCTTTGAACTCTTGGCTTTTAAATGCCCTGTATGTGAAGGTTTAAACTCTGGAAGACAGGGCTGCTGCCTGAGGGAAGTGCGGGTCTGAGGCCCTCTTGTGACCACCAAGGGCTGAGACTGCTGCCTGGAAAATGAGTAAAAGGTTTTTATCATGTGATATTGCAGTTATTAAAATGCCTCAATCCTGCCAAGAAATCCGTGACACTTTTCAAATCCTTTTCCTAATCCTGTAAAGCTTAGAAAATGATGGCACCTGAAAATGCCTGTGCCCTTCCTGAACGGAGGACCGGGCCCTGTCCGGCTGCCAGCACATGAATGCTGCCCAGCTCCAGGCTCTGCAGCTCTCTGCACTGACACGTAGCCCCGTGCTCTGAGCAAACTGTTGACAAACACTGAGTAAATCACTAACACCCTGTGGGAAGGACTCTCGTTGGAGGGGTTTGTGAGGGACTGTCTGCCACGGGGAAGGGTGTGAGGACCCCTCCCCGCCTGAGGAGGAAGGAGCGGCAGGGACAATCTGACTGTACCCCCCATTCCCTGTCCCAGGTGACTTGAGCCCAGGGAGGAGGGAGGGGTAGGGGAAGGGATTTTTAAGATTTGGCTTTCACATGTCATTATCCTACTCTGCTTTGATTAATGATGGATTAAATTGATTTTTCCCCAAGAAGAGTCTGTTTTCTGCCCATGACCCTAACTGGTAAGTAAACCCTCCCTGTTCTTGTCTGGACCTGCAAGCTTTTCCTTACAGGAAAAGGAGGTCTGAGCAAGTGGCTGTGTGGTCCTTTGTTGCTGACTGGGCCAAAACCGTGGCAGGGTGTTTCACGTGCGGTTGTGCACAGAGTTGGAAAACAGTCATTATCAAAGCAATGGGTGGTTATCAAGGCAGAAGAAATCGGTGAGGAGGGTGTGATGCGGTATACAGTGTAATGAGTGTCTTTACAGATGACGTAATGGAGAGTTCCAGTCCTATCAGGTGGTGCAATTTTACTTTTTGTTCTTATTTATGTGGGTATGCAGTAATGATGTGCAGCAACTGACTGCTTCACAATACGGCTTTTTGCATGTTTGCTGGCTGACAAAACCTGTCAGGAGGAACTGTCATTGGCCACTGCCGAGGGCTGGAGGAAGCAGACTGATGGGGACAGAAGTAGCAACAGGCAGTATTTTATACATCAGCAGCTGCATGTTCTCCCTGGTGAGTCAGCAGCTGGAGATGAATTCATACGATGGCAGCTGCCTATGAAATCTTCTTTGGCAAAGCCAGTAATGAAGAAAGTTTAATACATGCTGCATATCTGTCATTTTAACGTGCCTCCACCACCTCCTCAGANCTGAGGCCCTCTTGTGACCACCAAGGGCTGAGACTGCTGCCTGGAAAATGAGTAAAAGGTTTTTATCGTGTGATATTGCAGTTATTAAAATGCCTCAATCCTGCCAAGAAATCCGTGACACTTTTCAAATCCTTTTCCTAATCCTGTAAAGCTTAGAAAATGATGGCACCTGAAAATGCCTGTGCCCTTCCTGAACGGAGGACCGGGCCCTGTCCGGCTGCCAGCACATGAATGCTGCCCAGCTCCAGGCTCTGCAGCTCTCTGCACTGACACGTAGCCCCGTGCTCTGAGCAAACTGTTGACAAACACTGAGTAAATCACTAACACCCTGTGGGAAGGACTCTCGTTGGAGGGGTTTGTGAAGGACTGTCTGCCACGGGGAAGGGTGTGAGGACCCCTCCCCACCTGAGGAGGAAGGAGCGGCAGGGACAATCTGACTGTACCCCCCATTCCCTGTCCCAGGTGACTTGAGCCCAGGGAGGAGGGAGGGGTAGGGGAAGGGATTTTTAAGATTTGGCTTTCACATGTCATTATCCTACTCTGCTTTGATTAATGATGGATTAAATTGATTTTTCCCCAAGAAGAGTCTGTTTTCTGCCCATGACCCTAACTGGTAAGTAAACCCTCCCTGTTCTTGTCTGGACCTGCAAGCTTTTCCTTACAGGAAAAGGAGGTCTGAGCAAGTGGCTGTGTGGTCCTTTGTTGCTGACTGGGCCAAAACCGTGGCAGGGTGTTTCACGTGCGGTTGTGCACAGAGTTGGAAAACAGTCATTATCAAAGCAATGGGTGGTTATCAAGGCAGAAGAAATCGGTGAGGAGGGTGTGATGCGGTATACAGTGTAATGAGTGTCTTTACAGATGACGTAATGGAGAGTTCCAGTCCTATCAGGTGGTGCAATTTTACTTTTTGTTCTTATTTATGTGGGTATGCAGTAATGATGTGCAGCAACTGACTGCTTCACAATACGGCTTTTTGCATGTTTGCTGGCTGACAAAACCTGTCAGGAGGAACTGTCATTGGCCACTGCCGAGGGCTGGAGGAAGCAGACTGATGGGGACAGAAGTAGCAACAGGCAGTATTTTATACATCAGCAGCTGCATGTTCTCCCTGGTGAGTCAGCAGCTGGAGATGAATTCATACGATGGCAGCTGCCTATGAAATCTTCTTTGGCAAAGCCAGTAATGAAGAAAGTTTAATACATGCTGCATATCTGTCATTTTAACGTGCCTCCACCACCTCCTCAGACCTGGAAATGTTCTCTGTGCCCTTCAGGCACTCAGCATGAAGCTTTAGCCTTCATCAGGGACACCGAGCTACCACACACCAAGCTTCAATCAGGCAAGACTTGCTGCAAAGTTCATTTGCAGAGATGATTTGCATAATGGATACAGGTTTCGAAATCAGCATTTAAAACACAACACCACAAAAGTCTTCACTACAGCACCAGCTCCCTGCAGGATCATCTCCGTGCCAAGTTCAGTTTGTGTGAGTAAAGTTACTTAAAACTCGTTTTTCTTCAGCAAAAGGCAGATGTGCCAACAAATAATTGCAGTCAGTAGTCAAAGGTAGAGACTTCTTATTTAAAATATATGAAAACACTAATTTGGTAATTATATATATGAAAAGACTATAAGAGATATTTTATACCAAATTATGGTAAAATATAGAATGAAATCCTCACCCTAAAATTGTTACCAGAAACTTCCATAACATACATTGATGACTGGACACACTTACATTCAATATCTTCTGCATACCAGATGTATGCCAGTCAACAGAAACCATATCTTCAAGCCGTCCACATACGCATCTTGCAAAGAGAAACAGTGAGGAAAACTTGAACAAGCCCAGCATTTGGCATCTTGTCTGCTGATCAACACTTCCAGGGAGAAGGCATCCACAACTTCTCTGGGCAACCTGTTCCAGTGTCTCACCACCCTCAGCATGAAGAATTTCTTCCTAATATCTAATCTAAATCTACCCTCTTCCAGTTTAAAAGTGTTGCCCCTTGCCACTCCATGCCCTTTTAAAAAGTCCCTCTCCAGCTCTCTTGTGGGCGCCATTCAGGTACTGGAAGGCTGCTATAAGGTCTCCCTGGATCCTTCTCTTCTCCAGGCTGAACAACCCCAACTCTCTCAGCCTGTCTTCACAGAACAGCTGCTCTGGCTTTCTGTTCATCTTTGTGGCCCTCCTCTGGACTTGCTCCAACAGATCTATGTCCAGAGCTGAACGCAATACTCCAGGTGGGGTCTCACGAGAGCAGAGTAGAGGGGGAGAATCATCTCCCGTGACCTGCTGGCCACACTTCTTTTGATGCAGCCTAGGATAGTGTTGGCCTTATGGGCTGCAAGCGTGCATTGCTAGCTCATGTTGAGCTTCTTATCAACCAACAGCCCCAAGTCCTTCTCCTCAGGGCTGCTCTCAATCTATTCACACCCAGCCTGTATCTCTGTTTGAGATTGCCCTGTCCCATGTGCAGGACCTTGCACTTTGGCCTTGTTGAACTTCGTGCAGTTCACATGGGCCCACCTCTCAAGCCTGTCAAGGTCCCTCTGGATTACTTCCCTCCAGTGTGTCAACCACACCACACAGCTTGTGTCATTGGCAAACCTGCTGAGGGTGCCCTCAATCCCACTGCCCATGTCACTGACAAAATGTTAAACAGTGCTGGTCTGAGTACCAGCTCCCGAGGAATGCCTCTCATCACTTCTCTCCACTTGGACATTGAGCCATTGACTGCAACTCTTTGAGTGTGACCGTCCAGACAATTCCTTATCCAGCGAGTGGTCATCTGTCCAGTCCATGTTTCTCCAATTTAGAGACAAGGATGTCATGTGGGACAGTGACAAATGTTTTGCACAGGTCCAGGTGGTTAATGTCAGTTGTTCTTCCTTCATCCACCAATGCTGGAACCTCATGGTAGAAGGCCGCCAAGTCTGTTAGGCATGATTTGCCCATAACGAAGCCATGTTGGCTGTCACCAGTCACCTCCTTCTTTTCCATGTGCCTTAGCACAGATCCAGGCGGATCTGCTCCATGATCTTGCTGGGCACAGAGGTGAGACTGACTGTCCTGTAGTTCCCTTGGTCTTCCCTTTCCCCCTTTTTAAAAATGGGGGTTATATTTCCTTTTTTCCAGTCAGTGGGAATTCCACCAGACTGCCGTGATTTCTCAAAAATGATGGACAGTAACTTAACAACTTCATCCGCCAGTTCCCTCATGACCCATGAATGCATCTTATCATGACCCATGNCCAACAGCCCCAAGTCCTTCTCCTCAGGGCTGCTCTCAATCTATTCACACCCAGCCTGTATCTCTGTTTGAGATTGCCCTGTCCCATGTGCAGGACCTTGCACTTTGGCCTTGTTGAACTTCGTGCAGTTCACATGGGCCCACCTCTCAAGCCTGTCAAGGTCCCTCTGGATTACTTCCCTCCAGTGTGTCAACCACACCACACAGCTTGTGTCATTGGCAAACCTGCTGAGGGTGCCCTCAATCCCACTGCCCATGTCACTGACAAAATGTTAAACAGTGCTGGTCTGAGTACCAGCTCCCGAGGAATGCCTCTCATCACTTCTCTCCACTTGGACATTGAGCCATTGACTGCAACTCTTTGAGTGTGACCGTCCAGACAATTCCTTATCCAGCGAGTGGTCATCTGTCCAGTCCATGTTTCTCCAATTTAGAGACAAGGATGTCATGTGGGACAGTGACAAATGTTTTGCACAGGTCCAGGTGGTTAATGTCAGTTGTTCTTCCTTCATCCACCAATGCTGGAACCTCATGGTAGAAGGCCGCCAAGTCTGTTAGGCATGATTTGCCCATAACGAAGCCATGTTGGCTGTCACCAGTCACCTCCTTCTTTTCCATGTGCCTTAGCACAGATCCAGGCGGATCTGCTCCATGATCTTGCTGGGCACAGAGGTGAGACTGACTGTCCTGTAGTTCCCTTGGTCTTCCCTTTCCCCCTTTTTAAAAATGGGGGTTATATTTCCTTTTTTCCAGTCAGTGGGAACTCCACCAGACTGCCGTGATTTCTCAAAAATGATGGACAGTAACTTAACAACTTCATCCGCCAGTTCCCTCATGACCCATGAATGCATCTTATCATGACCCATGGTCTTGTGCACCTTCAGGTTCCTTAGGTGGTCTTGAACCTGATCTTCTACAGTGGCTGTGTCTTTGTTCTCCCAGTCTCTGACTCTGCCCTCTGCGACTTGAGTGGTATGGCTTGAACACTTGCTGGTGATGACTGAGACAAAAAAGTCGTTGAGTACCTCAGCCTTCTCCATTTCCCAGGTAGCTAGGTCTCCTGTTTCCTTCTGGAGAGAGCCCATGTTTTCCCTAGTCTTATCTTCCTTTTATCACTGATGTATCTATAGCAGCTTTTCTTGGTGCCATTAACGTCCCTGGCCAGATTTAATTCTGTGAGGTCTTTAGCTTTCCTAACCTAATCCCTGTCTGCTTGGACAATTTCTCTGTATTCCTCCCAGGCTACCCGTTCTTGCTTCCACCCTCTGTAGGCTTAATTGTTACATTTGAGTTTATGCAAGATCTCCTTGTTTATCCATGCAGGTCTCCTGTCATTTTTGTGTGACTTCCTCTTTGTTGGAATGCATTACTCCTGAGCTTGGAGGAGGTGATCTTTGAATAATAACAAGCTCTCTTGGGCCCCTCTTCCCTTCAGGGATTTATCCCATAGGACTCTAACGAGCAGATCTCTGAAAAGGACAGTCTGCTCTCCTGAAGTCCAGGGTATTGACCTTGTATGTGCCCTCCTTGCTGCCCTGAGGATGTTGAATTCCACTATTTCATGGTCGTTATAGCTAAGGATGCCCCTAAACTTCACATTCCCCATCATCCCCTCCCTGTTGGCGAGAAGAAGGTCCAGCATAGCACCTTTCCTTGTTGTCCCCTCTGTCACTTGGAGAAGAAAGTTATCACTAACGCATTCCAGCAACATCCTGGATTGCTTATGCCCTGCTGTGTTGTCGCTCCAACAAATATCGAGGTGGTTAAAGTCTTCCATGAGGACCAGGGCTTTTGAATGTGAGGCTACTCCTGTCTATCTGTAGAGGGCCTTATCCATTCAGTCTTTATGGTCAGGTAACCTGTAGCAGACCCCCACTATAATATCACCTGTCCCTGCCCTCACTTTAATCCTGACCCTTAAGATCTCAGTCAGCTTCTCATCTATCCCCAGGCAGACCTCCATACACTCCAGCTGGTCACTGACATAGAGGGCAACACCCTCTCCTCGTCTCCCCTGCCTGTCCTTCCTGAAGAGCCTGTATCCTTCCATTTCAAAGCTCCAGTCATAGGAGCCATCCCAACACATCTCCATGACAGCAATAAGATCATAGCCCTGCAGGCATGCACACGTCTCTTACTCCTCTTGTTTATTCCCCATGCTACGTGCATTTCCATAGAGGCATTTAAGTTGAGCCCCCGATGAAGCTTAGNTGAATTCCACTATTTCATGGTCGTTATAGCTAAGGATGCCCCTAAACTTCACATTCCCCATCATCCCCTCCCTGTTGGCGAGAAGAAGGTCCAGCATAGCACCTTTCCTTGTTGTCCCCTCTGTCACTTGGAGAAGAAAGTTATCACTAACGCATTCCAGCAACATCCTGGATTGCTTATGCCCTGCTGTGTTGTCGCTCCAACAAATATCGAGGTGGTTAAAGTCTTCCATGAGGACCAGGGCTTTTGAATGTGAGGCTACTCCTGTCTATCTGTAGAGGGCCTTATCCATTCAGTCTTTATGGTCAGGTAACCTGTAGCAGACCCCCACTATAATATCACCTGTCCCTGCCCTCACTTTAATCCTGACCCTTAAGATCTCAGTCAGCTTCTCATCTATCCCCAGGCAGACCTCCATACACTCCAGCTGGTCACTGACATAGAGGGCAACACCCTCTCCTCGTCTCCCCTGCCTGTCCTTCCTGAAGAGCCTGTATCCTTCCATTTCAAAGCTCCAGTCATAGGAGCCATCCCAACACATCTCCATGACAGCAATAAGATCATAGCCCTGCAGGCATGCACACGTCTCTTACTCCTCTTGTTTATTCCCCATGCTACGTGCATTTCCATAGAGGCATTTAAGTTGAGCCCCCGATGAAGCTTAGTGGCTGGAGTGGCTGGAATTCCTTTGTGCTGCACTTCCAGTGCTCTCCTGCTGACCTGTGATCCTTCCTCAGGCTCTGGGCATCTGTTGCTGGCACTGGCATCAAACTGGTAGAAGTGGAATGGACTGAGGTTCCCCTCCCCCGGCAACTTTATATTAAAGCCCTCTTCTCCGGCTTGGCAAGTCTATGACCAAAGATGCTCTTCCCCTTCTCTGACAGATGGACCCTATCAGCCCCCAGTAGACTAGGTTTCTCAAAGTCCCATGCTCTAAGTAGCTGAACCTCGGGCTGTGGCACCAGTCCTGTCCTGTAACCAGCTGTTGATTTGCCATATTCAACTGACCCTTTCAAATCCCTTCCCTTTGACCTGAAGGATTGATGAAAAAACTACCTGTGCCCCGTACTCCCTTACCACTGCTCCCAGGCCTCTGGGAGGTTCCCAGGCCTTTTTGATACGCCTCAGAGTGCTGCTGGCTGTATTGCTGGTGTCCACATGAAACAGAAGTAGCAGATAACAGTGAGTAGACTGTATAAGACTTGGTAGTTTCTCTGTGACATCCCTGACACGAGCCCCCTTTAAACAGGTCCCCTCTCTAGAGAGTGCGTCAGGTACTGCTATCTGATCTTCGTAACTCCATGAAGTATGCATATGTTATGATTAAAGACAATAGATACACACAGATGGGTAAATATTTCCATAAATAATGGCCATAGGTGAATAGCGTTCTAACCATAATTTCAGCTAGACCTGAGCTACCTGTAATCTCACTTTTAAAACCAGCTTGCTGAGGTGCTGGTTCTCAGCCGGTCTTGCACTATTAGCTTGACAATGGGGATCATAAATGGCTCATATCCTGCTCACTCAGTAAACTCTGCAGAACACCCCGTAGACACATTTTTGAGTATAGGCTACAAAGTCAAGTTTGCAGTATACATAATTTTTTTAGTTCCTGTCATTCAGGGCTGCTATCATGGGCACTTTGTTAACTGGATTTTGTTATTATTGGTGCAAATGTTATCTCAGCACATAACTGTCTATCTAGCCTCTTTCATTGTAATATGTGTATTCTTCCCAGATGCAAAAAAATAACACCACAACCTTCTTTCACTACAACCAAAACACATCCTTCAATGAAGACCGCATACCAGTTAATGGTTACAGCCTTGATTTACAAGAGAATATCTGGGAGGGGTGCTATAACCATATTTAAACAAATGTTTTAAATACAAAATTACACAAACACATACAGAGCATTTCTAGACATGTCAGCATTGCAAGTAAGACTGAGCTCAAATGCTCGAGCTGGTCATAGTCAGACATCCTCATAGCCACAGGAAGCAGAGAGAATCTGAGAAGGTTAGTTTTCTGGATAGAGAATGCAGATATTAAAAAGGAGGAGGCTTCAAAATTGGGAGTTGTTGCTCTGGTCGTATGGTAAGGGGCAGCAATTGGACCTGCTGAGCGTGAAGATCTTGCGTACTTTCTCATCTTCTTCATGGCTCTCTGAGCAGGCACCGGGGTCTGCAGCAGCTGACAAACAGCAGTAGAGCATCTTTTACATTGTTCGCAGGCCTGAGAGTATGTGATCTCTCAGAGTTCAAATATTTCACAATTTCTTCACAAGCTGAAATGCAACTTTGTAAAAAAAACCCCACATTCTCTGTAATACTTATTTCTTGTGGAAGCCATAAACTAACATATATTAACAAATTAGGTAACTGTTGCAACACTACCGAGCTGTGTGAGGCAGTGATGCAATGCTTATTTTATGCTCTCATATAATGCGCAAAATGGGCCTCAGCTAAAGTCTCACTCCGTCCAAGTGTATCCGCCCAAACCCTGGTGCTGGGTGAACCGCCCTGGATAGGAGATTTGGAAAACTTGGGCCTTTCAGCCTAGATATTGCATTGCCATCTAGTGTGCATCCAAGAAACTGCGTGGCCAAGGACTGGAAGTTGATGCACAGCATTAAATATGTATATGAGTAAGAAGAGTTTTCAAAAATGTTCAGTTGGAGGTTTATTATGTGATGGCATAGATGGAAGAGCTCTGTGTGCCCCCTGTAGATACAGAAAGGACAAGCTGAAGGTGAGCCTTGCACAGTGTTTCCTGTGTTTCCTCTTTTAGCTCAGTCTTTGCTTGCAAATAGAATGCGAATACGTAAATCTCATTTCTCATTCATAATTATTCACTGTTTGCCTTTGGGATTTCTCCATGGTTTGCACATTACTCCTATACTGTGAACACTGACTCAATGAGCTGTACAGCATTGATCTCTGCTGCTTCTGTCAGGTGTGTTGCATTCCCAAGTTTTGCTGCATGGGTGCTTGTGGACCAAAAAATTCAATATTGACAAAACTGTAAAACATCTATTTTCATATCTAAACATGCCATTCAAGGTTTCACGCTGCAAGAGAGCATTTCTTCCTAAACCTATTTTGGCACATCCAAGAAGTGGCTGTAAAAAGTTCTTAGAAGACATTAGCAAGAAATCTGCTCCTGAATTATTTAGCTGGGTATTCTTTTCATTCATTTCTCTTTTCCTCCTACAAAGAGCTTTAGAGGAGGTTCCATAAAAGGGCTGAGTTGCGAAGCAAGAACAGGAAAGGATTTAAGTTTTAAGTACCTAGCCCCATAACTACGAATAAGGAAACTTGGCTGATTAGCAGGGGAGGATTGGGTACCTGACATAGGGATACACAAAGGTCAACTATCTCAGAGGGACTCTGCCAAAGCTAGCAGATAAGTCTTTGTGACTAGTCTCCTACATGGCTTTTACGGCCTCCTGTACTCATTACCTCTCTTTCTGCCTCATTTTCAGGCCAGCAACTATGTTAAAAAGCCCAGTCCTGCAAAATGCAGATATGAAAAGAGATTATAGAATAATCTAGCAAGACTTCTCACATGACGTGCTCTGGGACATTTGAGATATCCACAAGGGACAAGTGATATGATATGGACTCTATGGGAGATGTAGGCCTTCCTAAACTAGCTGCTAATGAGAAAATTAGGTGTCCTGAGATAAATGTCATTTATACAGTTAGACAACTGAGACTGTTCACAGCATTCCTGCATTCCCTGATTTGCTTTCATGTGTGTATGGCACACATCCACACTTGGTAGGGTATCAGCAGAGAAGAGTTCGGGGGCTGGTGGGCAACAAACTCAGCAGTGAGATGGTGTTCCCGGTGCCTCAACATGTGCAATGCCCAGAGCCTACTGTGTTCAGCCGTGTAGTCTTTGTGGAGCACTGCAGCCTGCCTTGCATTTTACAGCCATCCGCCTGCACACACCTAGCTGCATCTGCAGCTGTTCTCCCTGTCCTGATCTTCCGGAGTGCTCTTATCCTCATTATCTTGCATGGAGGCGCTCAGAAATCGCTTCATTTGGGTTTTGTCAAACGGCATTGCCATTGCCTTGTGAGTTGCTCTTCCTTCCTCTCTATACATTTCATTACCGACTTTATAGTTTTTACTTTAAAGTCATATATGAGGGAGCAAGTAGAGCATAGGAGATAAGAATTGTTCAGATAGACGATTAACATTTCCTAGTAATGTAAACACACAAGACTCAGCAGCCAGTTAGAGCTGCAAAATCTGTTCCTGATTTAAACGCGCAGCAGCAGTCTGTCCCCATGTGCCAAAGGATGAGCCAGTGGGGAAGAAGACCAGTCTGGCTGAACAGAGAGCTTTAACTAGAACTCAGGGAAAAAAGGAGAGCTTATGACCCTTGGAATAAGGCACAGGCAACTCGGGAGGACTACAAGGATGTTGTGAGGTTATGCGGGATAAAAATTAGAGGAGCCAAAGTCCAACTAGAAATTAATGTGGCTATTGCCTAAAAGACAATAAAAAATGTTTCTATAAATACGTTAGCAACAAAAGGAAGACTAAGGAGAATCTCCATCCTTTACTGGATGCAGAGGGAAAGAGTGACAAAGGATGAGGAAAAGACTGGGGCACTTAAGCGTTCTTTGCCTGAGTCTTTAGCAGTAAGACCAATTGTTCTCTGGGCACCCAGCCCTTTGAACTGGAAGACAGGGATGGGGAGCAGAATGAAGACTTGATAATCCAAGGGAAGATGGTTACACCACTTAGGCACACACAAGTCTATGGAGCTGAATGGGATCCACCCAAGGGTACTGATGAAGCTGGCCAAAGTGCTCACTAAGCCGTTTTCCATCATTTATCAGCAGTCCTCGCTAACCGGAGAGGTCCCAGTGGACTGGAGGTTAGCAAATGTGGCACCCATTTACAAGAAGGGCTGGAAGGAGGAACCAGGGAACCACAGGCCTGCCACTCTGACCTCGGTCCCAGGGAGGGTTATGGAGCAGATAATCTTGAGTGCCATCACACGGCACATACAGGACAACCAGCTGACCAGGCCCAGTCAGCATGGGTTTATGAAAGGCAGGTCCTGCTTTACTAACCTGATCTCCTTCTATGACAAGGTGACACACTTAGTGGATGACAGAAAGGCTGTGGATGTTGTCTGCCTAGACTTTAGTAAAGCCTTTGGCACCACTTCCCAGAGCATTCTCCAGGAGAAACTGGCCACTCATGGCTTGGGTGGGTGGAATCTTTGCTGGGTAATAAACTGCCTGAATGGCTGGGCCCAAAGAGCTGTGGTGAATGGAGTTAACTCCAGCACTGGTGAGGCTGCACCTCAAGTACTGTGTTCAGTTTTGGGCCCCTCACTACAGAAAGATACTGAGGTGCTGGAGCATGTCCAAAGAACGGCAACAAAGCTGGTGAAGGGTCTAGAGCAGAAGTGTTATGGAGAGCAGCTGAGGGAACTGGGGCTGTTTAGCCTGGAAAAAGGAGGCTGAGGGGAGGCATTATTGCTCTCTACAACTGCCTGAAAGGAGGTCGTAGCAAGGTGGGTGTCAGTCTCCCAAGTAACAGGCAATAGAACAAGAGGAGTTGGCCTCAAGTTATGCCAGGGGAGGTCTAGATTTGTTATTAGGAAAAATTTCTTCACTGAAAGGGTTGTCAAACATTGGAACAGGCTGCCCAGGAAAGTGGTGGTCCCTGGAGGTATTTAAACGACGCGTAGGTGTTGTACTTCAGGACATGGTTTGGTGGTGGGCTTGGCAGTGTAAGGTTAATCGTTGGACTTGATCTTAAAGGTCTTTTCCAACATAACCAACTCTATGATTGAAGCATATATGAAACAGTTCTATTAGTGCAATGAGGGAGGGAAAGCAATGACGAGATCGAGATGTAACTGCAGGTACTTTGAAAATATTTGCAGGCAATGATCCACCGGAGAGGATGCCATGAAGAGGATGCTCATCTGCAGACACCTCTGTCACTTCTCATCCAGGCTGGTTACTTGAGAGCACATTCTTTTTTTTTCCCCGTCTCTATTTTCCCCCTCTTTCCCTTGTATATTTGTTTAGTTTTTGTTTTGCCCAAATGGAAGGGTTACTGTTACAGTTGCTGCATACCATGAGTTACAGACCCCACAAATAAATCTTTATGCCTGTAAACCTATTTTATCATCCTTAGTGAGAACTTCTAGTTTCTTTCAGATGAAGACCAAATAAGTGAATTTAACCACTTGTCAAAAATTTAAACATTCATGAAGCGGTTTAACAAGTCCCAGCTCAGATCTGATTGATCAGAGACAGTTGCTTAAACTGTCTCATGTGTGCGCTACATCAGAGAGGTAGAAATACAAAATCAGATATGTTAGCTTAAGGTAGTACCACCACGATTTGTTTAAACTCATTTGTTAGAGCTGTTCTGTCCCTGTCAAACGTGAGAATTTTAATAAGATTCAGTTTCCAGCTATTAGTGAAGAAACAGATATTAGATATTGCTGAACAACAGCTGTCATCTGCTATCTGGGAGTCTTTGGTGTGGTGTGATCTGCCCTCCACCACCACAGCCAGGGCCACTGACACCTCTCACGTTTGTGAAGCTGTGAAGCACAGATTGTAGGACTGGCACTCTTAGTGGATGACTTTGAGCTAAATACAGTCTTGAAAGTTTTACACAACGATATGAGGCATTGTTGTGCTAAACCATCTGTGCAGATTTGCCTTTCTTTATCTTTGTGTAAAACTTGACCAGACTTCAGGGACCTCCAGCCTCTTCACTCACATATTCCAGACAGAGCAGCCCCTTTGGGGTCAAAGCAGACTTAAACAGAAGTGCTTAAATGTTTTGGTAGTTGGTGCTGCAATGCCTAAGGGGTGCTTGGCCCCAGGAGCGAATTCAGATGAAACCCAGGGTAAGATCTAGCCCTTCATCTGGGTTCATAAAAGCCAGTGTGCTAAGAAATATATCATCTAAACCCCAAAAAGTTATCTATCTTTTTTTGTTCTTGAAGAATGATGCATTTAGCACTAATGAGAAGATGCATTTAGTGCTTGTGTTACAGTTTCTGCACATGACTAGAAAGGGCTATCAAGATTTGCTGGTCCTTGATTTTTTGAGTAATTCTGTTTTTAATCCAGTAAGAATTAAAACCAGGATAAAAAGAGTCCTCTGTCTCTCAACCAGTACCCAAAGCAGAGCCAAGATCCTTTTCATCTTTGTGGATTAGCAATCATCTTCCTCTAGGACTTTAGCTTCATTTGATGGAGTAACTTGAATCATAGCATACTCTTTTCATCTGAATTAGTGTAATCTAAATGGATTCTCATAAAAATAGAAGCTTTTAGAACCAACATGTTTTGTATTCTGGCATATAACTCTAGCATTTACTTATTTTTACTGCTAGAAACATTGTGTGCATCTATCAGATATGGCTCGTTCAGGATTGTACTAAGCACCAAAAGATCTTGCGCAGGAGACACATATGTATATCCTTTCAGCAAAGCAAGGCGTGCTCCTGGGTGCTCAGGGAAGTCTCTGTCTGCTACTTTGAAGATTAGATGCCGCTGGAATAGTTTTCCTGAATTAACCTCTTAACTGCACTGTTATTGAAATAAAGGATATACTTTGCAAAAAGTTCTTTCTTGGTGTTTTTTCCCATGGCTCATAGGAAAAAAAAGAAATAATCAGAGGGTTCTGGTTCCCCAGTTGTCCTTGTTTTCTGTCCGTGTGAGTCTGTGAATGTCAGCAGTGCCCTTCAATTCATCCTGCTGTAGACAGCCGGGCTGAGGTTGACAACAATAAAATGCAGCTGCTGCCACATCACAGTCAGTGTGTGTGTGTGAGTGTGTGTGTGTGTGTGTGTGTGTGTGTGTGTGTGTGTGTGTCTGCGTGCATTAATTGTAGTGATGACCTCTGATTTCACAAAGCAGATCTAGTGTTTGAGTGGTGCAGAAATAAATAGTTACATCTGTAGAGTAAATGCACAGAGAAGCATATGCCTCCACAATTGTGGTAAAAACACAGTAAATGTCTGGATTTATATGTCAGTACCCAAAAGTGCCTGCACCTCCAGCAGGCTTTTACCTTCCGCTGTTGGTTTGTGGTGCCAATTGTATTTTACCTCCTATCATGAAAGAAAGTATCAGTGGAGAAGTTTACCTTTAGAAGCATTCACCTATGTGAGTTTTCCATTTGGAAAAACTGCGAGGAAAATTAAGAGCAAAAATGCAACTTTCCCAGTCCTACATGCAAATATGCTAGCGGAGCTGAAATTGCAAACGCCTTTAAGGTGCATCCAAAATCTAAGTCACATAAAAGAGCACACACATGGCTATATGCAAGTCCTGATTCGTCCACAAATTCTTGGTGTTACACCAAGAAATAGAGTTCTGAAAAATATGGGCACGCCTGGTTACATCATGCATATATTTCATAAAACACCGCTTCACAGAACTCAAGAGAAACCCTGGCCTTAGCAAAACACTCCAGAATATTAATGCGCATCAAAATTTATACCTTAGTGCTGCATCTGACAATCTGTCACTCAGCAGACACTTAGGATGTGGTTTTTGTCGCACTGCTTTTAAAGTGATGTAATTATTTCTGGTGGTGTCAACAGGCAGAGGAAGAAACAATGAATTTTAGCCAGCATTATTTTTGACTGCCTATGCTGAAATAAAGGAGAACTTGTGAAAAAGAGCATACATACCCTTTGGGTGGCGCCTGGTGCAAAGCATTTGGGTTCTTTTCTTACACAGTAAAGCTGAGAAAGATCTCAGTCTGGCTCTGACCGAGTGGGCTTTAAGTGTCTGGCTCCTTTGGGTACTGCTGGGAGAGAGTGTGACCACAGACCATCAAAGATATCTAGAATGCAAAGAGGGGACAGAGAACAGAACATTAACAGCGTCTATTTATAAATGCAGTTTGCATTTGGTAAGTGTGAGTCATTTGCCTCTCTGGTTTTTTGTTTCATATGGCTATTAAAAAAAAAAGTTATAACCATATTATATTCGTTATTAATTGTTTCAATTTTTTAAATACTGTTGATGTGTGCACCCATGAATAAAACAAGTCCTTGCACAGTTAAAAGAACAGAGAAAACATTGATTTCTTTCTTTTTCAGGGTGTTATAGCATGTTTACTTTACCTTAACAGACACTGGTAGGCTAGGTGGGAAGAACAGGTTTTAAGAAAGACTTTGAAAGTATAATTACAGTTAGAGATCAAGAGCTGGCACACCTGCTCTGGGGTGTATGTGGGCTGTTAGATCATGGGTCATATCTGATATTCACCCATAAGGGCCAGAGGTGGGTGCGGAATGTGAAGCGCGAGCGTAGCCAGACTGCCTGGCCAGCACAGCCAGCGAAGAGTGTTGTGACGTGCTGCTGGATGTGCTAACACCATCCTGCCGACACCTCCAGCTCAAGGGAGTTGAAAGCAGGTCTCTCTCTGACCTTGGTTTCCTGGGATTGTTTTAGAACTGCTTCAATTTAGACATACTGGTGCTCGGCTTTGCCCACAAAGTCTCCTTTTTTGCAATCCAGAGCATAAATGTTGTATGTTACTAGTATTTATAATAAATCACGTGGCAACATGAAACCTGATATTCATCAATTTATAAAATCAGTCTCTAGGAAAAGAAAACACACTCGAAATACCAAGAAAAGAAACAGAAGGAGTTTATTATCCAACACAGAAGTCTTTATTTACAGTTAGACATAAGGATATCGGGAAGAAGAGTTTGAGCTTTATTTTATTTGTGCTGAGTTCATTAACATTTCTAATAAATGTTTATCCTGCACTGTTTGAACAAATGTAAATGCTTAACATTAGCCTTAATAGTATGAATTAACAATAACTGTAACCAATACTTTGAACAAAGTAACTACTGATGATAATTCAAATGTGGTGTAGGTGCTGAACATAGTTTAAAAGTCCAAATCTGCATTGAAATCAATGAGATGATACATACAAACAAATGTATTTGTGTGCATCCAAAACTGGGCCCTGAGACATTTAAAATCATGGCCTGACTTGCTGGATTACTGCTGCTGGAGCACCACATAGCACTGAACACCATTAGCAAATGCTAACTTGCTAGCAATGGACTTGAAGCCAAAGAAAATGAAGCTGAAATGCTAGTGTATCAAAAACAACAGGAGCATTGCTGTTCCTTTGGTGAAAAGATCTCACTTTTAGATTCTGGCACAAAAGAGTAGTTGTATTATACGTACTTGTTGTCAGATCTTGAACCACAACAGAGCTGTGCATGTTTCAGAGGAGAAGGTGATTTAATGACTTTAGTGGTCCTCATACTTTTTTGACCAGGGCATAGGAGTCTAGGGATGCCTTCAATTGTGTCAAACTATCCCCAGACTAATATGAGAACAAGCATCATATACGACACCAGCAGTAACGCAGAGATGAGAGAAAGGTCTTATTTTTCATTGAGTAGCAAGCACCATGAGTAATCAAATGCACTGACTGTCCAAGCGAGAGCAGAGCTTCCCCTGAGCGCCATGCCTCCTTCACATCTCCTGCCTTGTTACTTTGCATTTCGAGCTCACGGATGGAAAAAGAGAGCAGAGCCATGTGCCACACAGACCTTGCCTTCCAGAATAATCTCTTGGAATTTCTGTAATTCGTCATCTCTATTGTTAGCTACACACCTTTGGCCACAAGGAACATCGGATTAAAACAACAGTATTTTAGTCTGTTAGAGGTTTCCGTTTGTTTCCAAAGGGTAAAAACAACTTACTAAAGATTCCTGGTGAAAGGTATTGTTCTTTCCTAGCAAGATAAATCTTTCTGTTTTAAAGTCCTGTGTAGCAATATTTCCAAACACCAGGCTATGAGAGGTTGGCCATTTTTATCTTCCTTTTTCTCTGCAAGTCTTATTTAAGGGGACAAAAGACCCAAGAAGACATCTTCAAAAATGCTGAATTTAGATTCTTGTTCTGAATTCAGTGAGTCCATGGGTAAAGGAGAGACTCCGCAACACTCATTATCTGCCCCATCGACTCTCTTTTCTAAGATATGGCATTCAGATTAAATGAAATAGTAAACCGTTTATGCAGATGGCATAAATTTGCTGCCTGTCTACAGGCTAATGCATGTCATTAAACAAATGGTTGCACAAATTTCCATATGGCAGGTGGTTTATCAGTAAAGAATTGGGGCTACCTCTTTTCATTTATGTTCTTCTATAGCAAGGAAGTGGAACCCTCTGATGTTTGATCGGAATCATTACCTCAGTCCTTCCTGTGTCTGAAGCATTTTGGAATATTTTCTCTTGACCCTAAAGGTGACATATGACATCATTCCCTAAGGGAGGCCTTGGGCAAAGCAGGGTTAGGGCAGAGCAGAGGCTGGTGTTCAAGCAACAGCCAGATAGAAAAGCATACAGGAGGCAAGGGTAAAAGCAGTTAAGCAGGTTGGGAGTTAGGGAGTAGCTCAGGTTGTTTAACAAACAGCTGTGGAGCCAAATGTTGATGGGCTCCATCAACATATGAATTACTGTGGTATGTCTATGAGCCATCTCAACATAAAATGTATAAACCACATATTTTAGTAAGTCTTTTATTAACTTCATGTATTACAGTTAGTAACTTTACATAATAAACTTCACATTCCACACAATTCACATCCCTGAATAGAGGCCAGAGAGCAGTTCTATTGCAGCAGCTTCCATTCCTTGAAGGAACAGAAAGAAACATTGCAATGAGAGCATCCAGAGCACAGCGTGAGCTCAAAGGTGTCGTCATTCCCATCCTGTGCTCAGAGACAGAACATCAACAAACAGCTGTCATTTGTCTTGCAAATCCCAGAAGAAAAAAAGTAGCAAGTTGCATAAATGGCAGAAGGTGGACTAAAATCCAACTGCACCTCAACTTCAGTCTGCTTGAATGTCATTTAAAATTTGTAACATGGTTCAAACAATCAAAGTTACTTGAAAGCATAGTTTCCATGGTAGCCTTTTTAGCGATGTCAGAAGCGTGGACCTTTGGAAACATCAGCTTATTTGGGTTAGTGAGTTGTTCTTCTCAAAATGGAAAAGCATGTTGAATTCCATAGCTTGAGGACTAACTGTGCCTTGAATCATACCTCTTGTCTCTGAATTTTAACATGCTGCTTGGCTGAAATTTCAATTAAACGTTTACTACCTCTGAAGTCTTTTGTTACCTGCAATGAAAAAAAATCAGAATTCAGCCTGTGATGAGGTAAGTCTTTGTCTTAAAAATATCTGTTTACTACAGCATACTTTTCATTATAACATTCATGTCTCTGCCCTTCTTTTAAATCACTCAAAAAAAGTTTTTGTTTCCCTAGAAGTCAGTGCATTAATCCACCACTTGGTTATTCTACCCATGATGGGACTTAGTCTTAGTGGGTTAGATACCTTCAGATGGTCAGACTAACATGACAGTGATGCACAAATGAGAGAAAGAAGTGGGAAACTCCATCCAACACTCAACAAAAAATGTCATTTACAGTGGGTTCTCTGAACCTCCATGCCAGAAGGGAGCTTTGTCGTGGAGGAGCACAGGAATCTGCAGCTGTGTGGCCTCTGTCTCAGAGAAGTACTGGAGGGCATTTCTGAACAGCATAGCAGTCTTGGATAAAATGTATATTTTCATAAACTCACAACAATCATGTTATGTTTCAGAATAAAAAAATGTTGATCTTCTGATATAGTTCCCAATACCCGCTCCTGAGTGTGTTAAAAGCATCCTGAAAGACTAAGGCTGGGAAGAGAATTTGAAAATATTAGCTAAATTATCTGGATTATTTCCCACAGAACAACTGCTGAATTTACTAGCACTTAAAAAATAAGAACATCTACATAGGTAATGACTCTGAACTTCTTGAAACCCTGAGGAAAATTTACTGCTGAGGACTGAGCCGTTAGTGCTTACTTACTTATTTTAATTTCTTTGATCTGCATATGAAATAGGAACCCATGAATGCAAGGAACAGCACAGAACCTGCAATCATTAACACCATCTGCAGCACACTCAACATCTGGACGCGACTGGTGACTTTATTTCTGAACATTTCTGCTTTCACATCGCCAATAACAGCAGACTGAAACAGTGCAAGAAAAATGTCAGTGAAAGGTAAGTATGCAAGCCCTCACTCGCGGAATAAATTTTTGGCATTTGCAAATCACAGCATGAGTTTAATTGCCCAATTTCAGGGCACCAAGACTGAAAAATCTAGGTCTTTTTTTTTTTACTTTTTAAACAGTGAAGATTAATAGACAGAAAACATACTAACCTCATTTAGCCACAGAATAGGAAAAACATAGGGTTTTTTAACTTTTGATAATGCTCTGAAATGAGAAAAGAAGTACAGCATGTTAGCTTTAGTTTGGTGCACAAGCCCAGTCTCTACTTAAACTTTTTTATTCTCCTCTAACTACATTTCCAGCTTCGAGATGTACATTTTTAGTATAGTTTTGGACTGAAAAAAAACCCCAAGCCTGTGATTAATATCAGCCATTTTATATATCGGCAACCATCCCTTTCGTCTAGTTTTCTATATGTGGGTAGACAGAAAGAAGGCAGGCTGGACAGAGCTAGATGTTGGTGGAGGGGTCTGAAGATCTGTGTGGTGTTCACCAGCCAGATGTACAGGATCCTGAAATGCACATCTGTGCATGTACATTTGGGCTAATGAAGAGAAAAGAAACAGCTAGGGACTGGTCAACCCTTGTGATAAAATCCATCTAGTGACAGAGCTCAAATATATTCACTCTCTCATTGAATTTGTTAGAGAAAATACATTTTGCCTTCTAGTTCGTCATTCTCATGGCCTTCATTTGGGCTTTGTGAGAATGTTATTTTTAAGACCATGTTGCTTTGTAAGTGTCTGTGGGAAAATCAAGCGTGTGTTAAAATACGTGAGCGGTGCCTTGCTCAAGAAGGCTTTCTCTTTTGCTGAAATTTGTGTTCTCTGGAAAGTGATGACTGAAATTTTTGAAGAAAGATGAAAAGCCTTTGGGAAAGTATTTTTATTCCTTCTTTTCCCAGTCATTTCTACTGACACTCTCATAGACCAATCAGCCCTGTTGAAAAACGTCTTTAGAAACAAAATAATAAAGTAGTACTTACTCAATTTTTGGTGCAGGTTTCACAAGCAGGTTTACTTGCAGCCTTTTAGCAAATCGTAGTGTGAAACCAGTGATCTAAAATCATAAGAAAAACTCCACACTAATTTAAATCCTTTAATTGGATGCCTAAGCCTAGAATATGGACTGTGTCAAAAAGCACTTTGGTATTATTTTATTCTTATGTTTTGAAAGATTCAATTTTTATGAAATTTTAATGTTTCTAAGGGTCTCTCATTTCTTATAGAAGTTCTGATTCTGTGGCTTTACCATAGTCACTTTTGTAATTTGCAATTAAAACTGAAGGCAAAAAAAAGATTTAAAATACTGGATCAGTGATGAAATGTTTCATATAAAACTAAGTTTTAGGGTTTTTTCCATTAGAAGTCAGCTACATTTCATTTTTCAGTAAGAAGAATATTTAACTTACATAGGGTAAAACCCAAACACTTTGTATCAGAACAAACATATCAAAACAAAGGTCAGATCTTTTCTTAATCTCCTTCTTCCCCTCTCTGTCCTCCACAAAAACAATACAGGTTGTGATTCTTGAAATTTTATATCAGATTTAGGAAATTGTGGTTGATGTCTCTATTCCAAATAAGGTGAAATAAAGATTTAACTTTAGATGCCCTCCTTAAAGTTACATAGCTTATCTGTCAAATTTTACAACTAAAAATATTTTAGTGAGAAATCTTGAATTTTACTTTTTCACCCAAATTCAGAGCAAAATAATTTTTTAGAACCTTAGAATTCATCACACAATTCATAAAACTTTGACAAATACACTTTAAGCCAAGAATCCAAATCAGTGTAACAGAAGTAGGGGTAAAATTGGAGGCAATCAAAATCAGAGCTGTCATAAATTGATTCTGTTTGAGAGCTCTGTTGAACAATTCAAGTCACAAAGACTATATTAGGTCTGTTCTAGACTAGTCTGTTCAGACTTCTAGAGGCTTTCTTGGAAATAAACCAATCTATATTCATTTCATTTCAGTTGAGATAGTAATTATACAAAAATGGATAGTTATGGAAAATTTTAAAAGTATAAAGTGAACAGAACATTCATAGAAAAGAGTTTTCTCAAAGTACTTGAAGGTCATAGAAAAGTTATAGCATATTTCAAAGTTTGCAGAATCTATTTAATCCCACATTCTCAATAAGGAGAAATCAAAATTTATTTTCCAAACTGTAAAGGTCAGAATGCGACAAAGTTCTGCTCTAAATTTCCCCTGCTAAAACCATAACACTTTTGTGAGTAGACCTTGCAAATGCAAGCATAAAAATATTGTATCTTCTGCTTGTCCCTCTAGTAAAAGGCCTACTCTACTACAATCGAATTTAAACACTCCAAGTTTACAGAGTTACAGTTATTAAATATTTGGACTTACAGGCTCTACGTCTAGAAACGTCTCATGCTCCATCTCATTTGGGCTCAGGCCTTCAACATCATGCAATATAGAATCACTTGCATGAAGAAAGTGCGGAAGAGAGATAAATACTGGTCTTCCTATTTGAAAAAACAAACTCACTTGAATCATTAAGCCTCGTTTCAGTGCTCATCTTCTGAGGCCATTTTCCATGCAGACATAGTATTTTATATAGACACACAATCCTGATAAAAGTGTTAATATTCCCACCCCTCAAAAAACATTTGAGCATTTCTGTGATTCTACTGTCATGATGAAACTTGGCACAGTGAAATCAATTGTAGTTACAAATCCTGCTTGTCTGTGTCTGTAGACATAGACTTCGGAGCTGGCAGTGCTCTCAGGCACCTCCAGGCTGAGGTGAGGGCCTGCCTGTCACTGTTTCCCCTCACCTTCATGATCTTCTTTTAGTAGAAAGCAAGCCTGAAGGGAACCCCTGCTGTCCACTCTGCAAGAAATGCAGACTCTGTGTATATCTATTTTATTATATTAATGCTAAACTAAGTCAGTAGTGTTGCTCAGTCTCTGCATGTGTATATGGTTGTGTATACACACATGCACACTGTGTGTGTGAATTACCACAAATACAAGGACTGTGACTACCTCTGGATATTATACAGTGCCCTCTCCTTTCCTTTCTATGCATGCATTCCTGCAGTTTCGGTATACACTCAGTAGTATCGCGATTTTGCATAGCACTATGCAAAACACAGAAATATTATAGTTTTCATTTTGGGAAATGAAGCTGGAGAAATATGAAATGTCTCACAGGCAATCTGTGGAAGAATTCACAAACATGAATGTTTTGGATCTCAGGGTAACACCTCCACTATAGGACATGTGCTTTCTCCTCAGTTAGATGGCTTTGGCAGTACCGTGTCACTACTATACCTGCTTTGCAGGCACTGATATCTAGGACTCCAGCTAATGTGCAGTTCTGTGATATGACTTCATCTGTACAGAAGCAATAATTATCTTTGACTTCAAGAGGCGATGCAAATGCTTGACGAGGAACTGTGAAACGATAGAGTGGGATACCCTTCACATTCTTCTTGCCATGGAAAACTCCATAGATCGATCTGGGTGTGAAAGAGGAGAAACCTGTTTCAGTCATTTGGATTAAAATTCTGAATTCATAGCAATACGCCCCAAGGATGCCCCAATTCTCTCTCTCTTAGAAGTACTCCAGGGAGCCAATGTCCAGGCTCCCTTCATACTGTTCAGCATTTTGTAGGAGTGTTCATTTTTAACGGAGAACTTTCACAAAAGGATGTACAAGCTCAGAGGTGAGTACGACAATGTACAAAAAGACAGACAAAAGTACTAATGCTAATAATAAACAATATACACAAAACTAACAAATTAATTAAGAGCTCTTTTGTCTACACTTTTCTGCACACAGTTATTACGAAATTTTTGGAAGTTTGGGGGCTACGGTAGAGATTCTTACAAATCAGTATAGCTCTGCTATAGGTTTTTGCTGATCTGATGATGCTAATCTAAGCTTTATGATGCAGGCAGCATTCTGCATATAACCTTATTCCATTGCATATGAATCAGAATAGCACTTAAGCTTCTTGTTGCTGCTACATTATCAACTGCTGATACTGCAATGTGGTTGTTACACAGTAATGTAACCAGGGCAGCAACACCTTGTATTGCAGCCAAGCAAAAGAAGGGTTCTGGGGTTTGCAACATGGACAGAATCATTTTGCATGATCCTATTTCAGCATGACCTTTGGGCGATTGTTACTGTCCTTCTTTAGTGTTCAGTAATTGTGAGAATTAAATGGCCAGAGAGCTCTCTCAAACTGTGTGCCATAGATCCAAGGATTTTATAATTTCTCCTCTGCATAGAATTCCGTTTTCCATGACCTGTGAAATGTTGTCCAGTTTGGGGATACAATTACTTCACAAAAACGAGAACTTCAACTTCATGTAAAAACACTGATCTTTAAAAACAAACAGTCTGCAAAGCACATAGGCCACTTTAAACCTAGTTAAAAGGAAGCAGCTGTTTCCAGGCAGCAAAATAAATAAAGGGGTCGAACCTCCCAAAGTAAATACACTGTGATGCACTTTAAATCTTTTAACATTGCTTTCAGTGATCCCACTGGAGAACTCGGGGACATTAGACAGCCACAGCAGAAGCAGGCTGAAAAGCCATCAGTACGGGATGTATTAAGCAGGTTTGTTTGTAAATACATAAAAATAAAATATGTAAAAATACCCTGTGAGAAAACAATCTTGAGTATCTAGTGGATGACAGTAAATCCTGTTCTGCATAGATGATGTTCTGCAGAAATGCCAAAGATGGGCCTGTCTGGCCTCTGCTGTACCTATTGCTTTCTCAGACCAAACAAGGCAGGCTATAGGCAAGGTCCTGACCTTCGAAGTTCAAGACTTTGAACCCTGTGGCCCTCCATGTCTTTCATAGATCTGTAGCAGCTCACCGCAGTGTCAGATACTCCTGAATTATACATCTGTACTTGGCTGAAATAAAATACGCTGTAAGCAGAAGCGGTAGAATGAGTTTCTGAATCATGAGCACAACTCACGAATTTACTTGTGTTTAGGTGTAATGTTTATGTTGAACTGCCTTGGCGACCTCAGCCCAAGCAGACCGATGAAGCTGCCCTCTGAAATGCAAGAGCATTTGAGTGACACACGCAGGTGTGCACACACACCAGGAAGGGACCAGCCTACCTGCAAATATCGGAGGAGAAGAAGCGCAGTATCTGATCCTTCTTAACAAATGGTGGGAATGATGCCCCATCTGTGAATAAAATAAAACAAGAGCTTGAAAGTAATTTCACTTAGAAGACATGATGCGATTTCTAGCTCAATACTCAGCTGTTACTGTGAAAGCTGTGAAAAAGGTAAATAAAATGAGTCATTTATGGGGAAAATATTTATGTAAGCTATTGCACATTGACAGGCACTCCACAGATAAGATTGTATTGTTTTTGAAAACGAGCCAATTTATGACAGCTTTTTTTTTTTTTCACAGATGTGAAGCTGTATGAACAAGCCCAACAACACGAGGATACAAAAAACAAGCCTGCTTAATACAAATCCCGGTATCTGTTGCCATTGCTTCAAAGTTTATGCAATCTAAAAAGCTAAACTTCTCTAGAGATTCTTGGTTCACCTACAGTTATAGCACTCAGCGTTTACAAGAAACACACCTTTAGACTTCAAAACCACCTATTTAGTAATCAGTGCTTAACCTTTTTTCACCAACGACTGCTCAAGCAGACGTCTTCTTTGTAAACCGCGATCCTATCTATAGCTAATGGAGAGAAGGAAGCACTTCTAGGGCACAACCCATCTCACCCCATGGCAGACGCGCAAAATAGGTCAGAGGAATAACACTTTGGTGATGTCTTTTTCTCCACTCATTATAAAAAGAGCACAGACAGAGAGTTCTGATGCATATTTCTGTATTGCAGGCACCCAGAGTTAAGTAAGACAAGTCTCTGCCGTTTTCCCCCCAAACAAGGTGTTGTAACACTCTTAACCAGTACATTTGTTACTTCTTGCTACAATTTCTGCTTAGTTTCTCAGTCAGCAGCCATAAGTGAAGGCATTGAAAACATCTGTGATATCTTTGAATCTAGTTGGCAAGAGCAAGAAAGTTAAATTACATCCTGCCACTTGCCCGCTGCTGACGGAGGCACTTTTTCTTAAAGAAGATCCAAGATCATCCTAGACACACACTCTATTTCTAAATCTTGGCAGTCTTGGAGAGTTCGCAAACATTGACTCATTTCAAGCCCTGATATTTTTTATCTACATATTTACTTACACTATACACGCTGCACTTTGGTGTGGAAGCTTACAAGATAAGAAGGAATTCTCACACTTACAAGACTTTTTAAACCTGCTGCTTCTCTAAACACATGGTCTCTCCCGGGCAGTCATACTGAATGCTCTTGTAAACTCTGTGATAACCTTTGCTAACAAGTAAAATCTCCACAATTTCACTGTACTGCAGAACTTAGTCTAGTAAACTGAGTATGTTTATTCCATCAGCTGTCGAAGAAGAAAATTCAAAAAGCTGATCCTGGGAAAAAAAGGTTCCAGGCTCCATAATAAAGAAGGGAAGCCTCAGAACCTAAGAAAATACTGCCTTTTATAAAATTAATAGTTTAAAATGGAACTAATCCTTCCTGATTCACAGACTTCTCGAAATTCTTGTGATGTATTTGAAGTACTTCAAAATAACTTGCCATGTGCTCTGGGTTATAAGGAAAATAACCGATGCCAGGTAAAGCAGCACAGAAAAGAAAAAAAAAATAAAACAAAACCAAAAGCCTGCTTGTTTTGGTACTTGCTTACTGGAAGACTACAGCTCTTTGCAAAACCCTCCACCACAATATGTGCCAGCCTCAACTCAACAGATTCTGGTGTCCTCACAATGATGTTTTCACTCTTCAAGAAGAAAAATACCACCTTGGACAAATGTATCTTTAAACAACTCAGCTGCTTTCATATGCATCCCAAAAGCAAATTCTGAAACATTCCTCTCCACTTTATTCATCCCGAACTAAACTACTTCTCTTCATTGCTTTTCACCTGCTGGTGGCCTACAAACCTTTTGTCTGAGAGTCTTCTTCCTTGCCACCTCGATTTCTTTTCATATCTCAGTAAAAAACTTTTTTGTCTGTTCTGGAGCATTTAATTTTATTTTTCAACACTGTAAATGAATGTACATTATCAGAATGCGAAGGTAATTTCCAACTGCCGTACCAAAGAAGAAGAATCTTAGTTGTATAGTACCGTAAAGATAATTAGTAGAAACAGAGGGCTGGATTCCTTTTTTCTGCATCTATCTTCCACATCTACACTAGCTGAAGAGGGCGTGTTTATGTGTAAGTGTAAAATAACGTACAATAATGTATAATATATATATCATAATAGATACACACATATAAATATATAGTAGCAGCATATACACATTCTTATTTGTATAGACATTTTCTGTATAAGATATAGAACTCTCAAAGCCCATGGGAATTAACTTAAATACTGTATCTCATTATTTCCTTGCAATATCAAGAAATGTGTTGAAGTTTTAGAAAGCTTTAATAGGCTCACCTGTGCCATTAACCAAATCGCAGTGACCTTCCCAGTATGAAAGATTCCTTTAAGATAAAAAAAAAGGACATGTGCATGTATGACATGTAATCCACTTCATTAGCTGTATTGCTAAATATAACTGCTCCAGTATAAGCCTAATTCATTAGCAAAATCAGAGGATAAAGATGTTCATTCATTTATTCAGATAAACTATGATTCATTAGAATAGCATTAAAAGGACCTAGCTACTTGGGTATGCAAACAGAAGTAACTCCTTGTATCAAAGAATCAATAATTGTCTTAAATCCAAGCTCCTAACCGAATCATGAATAGCTGAAAGTGAGAGGTTGTGTTGCTAAGCACAGGGTTTGATCCAGCTTTCCTTCAATTGTTGAAGATTTTCCATTTATCTATAGCTCTTAGTGAATCAAGCTTTAAAAGCCATACTTTGAAAATATGTATGGTTTTTAATTATACAATGCTATGATACCTTTTGTTTTTATAGCTTTCAATCATTGCTGTTTTTGTAATATCTTCTTTCCCAGTATAGACTTTGTAAACTCCATCAAATGTTCCATTATACTGTAACAGACAGAAGAAGAAGGAATAACACTTAGAAGTATGGAACCAGATTGCAGCATTGTCACTTTTTTTTCTTCATAGCAGCTGCCTTAAGTTCTATTCATAGAATGGTAAGTGAAGGCTTTGCGTCCTCATTGGTTTCACTTACCGGGTAGAAGACTCCCAGAACTGGGTCCAAGGGGAAGGGGACTTTGTTTAAGAAAGGATCTTTGTATCCCCACAGTATTTCTTTCACTGTTCTGTTCTGCAGCATGGATGACTTAGAAGCTTTAATCCAAGTATTTAATAGTAGTTGTATAAAAGTATTTGTATACAAGGCAGGTGCAGCCTACAACAGCAATAAAATTAATGTTTAGCATAAAATTCTGTATGTGCTTTGGATCAAAAAAAACACAGAGACTGACCCCAAGATATCTCTGGCAAAGCTGGTTTGCCACTCACTGTAGGCTGAGTTTCTACTTAAAACTGACACTCCTTAACAAAACAGTTACTGGGCATAATTTACACAAAGGCAGACAACTTGCTTTTACCGCTTACATGAGTTCACTAGATCATCCCTAATCATAGAATCATGGAACGGTTGAGGTTGGAAGGGACCTCTGTAGGCCATCTGGTCCAACCCCCCTGCTCAAGCAGGACTGAGAGCTCAGCACCATGGCCCGATGGCTTTTGAATATCTCCAAGTAATAATCTTAAATCCCTATCTGTATAACATGGGTTGTACCACTTCCAGTTCTCTACCTCTTTTACGCCATCTCCACATGTCATGTACTTCAGATCCACTCACACTATAAACATGTAAGTAAAAATATACAAGCCTTGTTACTTACTGGCTCAGATAATTGGTTTAGATTTGCTGTTATGCTAACAGCAATACAACTGTGTCCTGCATAAAACTGACCAAGTGCTGAATCTCCATTATTTTTTACTTAGAAAGAATACATGTTTGCAAGAAACAAGTCCTTCTTTCAGAACAGCTTTAATTCTAACTAATGGATAACTTTTCCTAATCCAATGAAGAATAATGTAGATTTACCAGCAGTAATTGCAATGAACACTCCCAGAGGCATAAACACAAAGTCAAGTCCCTAAAGGCACTGAATATCTTGTGGAAAGCAAACAGGAATTATCTATGTTGCCTGTCTGATGAAGCATGATATTGTAACAATTTTCATAACTAAATCTGTGTAAAAACAAATCATTCTTTTAGCTCAAGTGTTCAGCCCTTTAGTAGGCCATCTCTTTGTGCTTAGTGTTATGGGGATAGCAGTGGAAGAGTCTCTTTTACTCTCATCTCCTGCCCTCCTCAACCCCAGGAATCTTTCACTCTTGTCTGAACTTGGACAGAAAGTAAGCAGAAAGCATGGATATGACAAGATTATGAGATAGAAGAGATGTGAGTTCGAAACTCTCGGGATTAAGAAAGTCTGAAAAACACCTCTCTCAATTCCCTTGCAAGTATTTTGGTGACAAGGTTATGATAGAAAAGGTGGGCTCTACTGGACTGAAGTCAGTGCTGTCAAACAAGATAGGCAGAGCCTCTCTGGGAATTTGGGCTTACAGCAGTTTGTTTCTGAACAGCAAAATGGGGCTTGGGTCCTCTGTTCCCATCTTCCCTGACATGGATGCTTCCAAGCACGAGCTTGTACATCCACCCATATAGAGTTAAGTGGTTCAAAGTGTGGGAGCTAAGCAGTGTTAGTTAATACTGTGACACAAAGGACTGAGCACAAGAAACAAGAACAGCTTTCTGAAAGAGAGATGCTGTCCTAAATTAGGACATAGGCAGAATATATCTGGTTTGAAAAAGGTAATTTGCCTTCATTTATTAGGTCTTTTTTGCCTAGAGAAAAGAAGGCTCAGATGGAATTCATCACATTATTCCAGTACTTAAAGGGCGGCTAGAAACAGGACGGAGGGTCTTTCTTCATAAGTAGTGACATAGAGAAGACAAGGGGCAATGGGTACAAGTTGCACCAGGAAAGGTGATCTTCTTGATAGAAGAAAGAAAGTTTCTGCCATGAGAATAGTCAGTCATTGGAATGTCATAGACTCCGCATCAATGGACTTTTTCAAGGTGCAATTGGATACCATTCTAGAAAATCTCTTCTAGACTCCCCTTCTAAGAAAAGATTGGATCAGATGATCTTTAGAGGTCCCTTCCAACATGGGCTCTTCTATGATTCTGTGACTGATTCTATATTGTGTTAATACCAAGCATCTCTTCACACTGCCCCTAGCACCTACCCTCTCGCAGTGAACCTGAACATTCACTCACAGACACTGCAGAGTTAGTGCAAGACAACCAGGGAACACAACCAGGGCTGAATATAAATATGAAAACTGTAAATGTCAGTCAAGGGCAAACATTCTCAGCCTGTGACAACACAAAAACATCTGACTGAAAGGGCTCTAGCACTATTCTAGGTGAGGACCCCTCTGCTTTTCTTTGAAGGCCTAAGGTCTCAGTAGGAGAGGAGAGCTCTGGGGATGTCATCGCAGAGGTGCTGAGGGGCACTACGGGGAGCAAGCAGCTGCGGCGGTGAGGTCATGCATACACGGAGCATGGGATTTCATACAGCCTCCTCTGCAGAGCAGGACTGAGAATACTATGAAAAGAGTATGGAAAATTCACCTTGTACTGTTCATGCTGTACCTCACACAGAAAGGGAATCCATCCACAAACTCTTGATTCATTCCCACACTAAAATTGACTAGAAGGATGCTTTTTGATACACCCCATCCAAACTGATGACTTTGCTTCCATTGACAGGAACGAGTCAATTTTCAGTTACTTTTAAGATTACCCTGGGAATATAAGGAAACCTTAATATATATGCAATATATCCTCAGAATTACTTTTTTTTTCTTTTTTTAAGACAGTAATACAGGTACCCTTTATGTAGCTGAGACTTATGCCATCTGAGTTCAAATGTGGCAGTTTCAGTATTACTAATGCTAACTCATCTCCTGTTTCCTCCAATGTGTCAACATTTGAATGTGGGCATTATGGTTTTGTTTCTTTACTTACAACAACAGCAAGGTTGAGGCACGTGATGGTATCATTTTCTGTCCCAACAGACATATCAGGTTCAAAACGAGCAACGTTAGGCAACATGTAGGATATTGTGTCATCAGAATTTTCCGTGATGTTTTCTTTGGGTAAATATCGCACTCTTAAAATAAAAAAATCAAAACACAGAATATTTTTAACATTTGATTTTTGAGGCAACACATAATCATGCCTGACTGAAGTTTCCTGAAACGTTGATGAGCATTTTTGTAGAGGGATGTTGAACATTTTATAACCGCTGAAAGCATTCTAAACTTTTCATGTGAAAAGTTTTCTGTAAAATATTTTTCTTCTGGTAATATTTCCTTAGGTTCTAATGGATTGTTTTTTCTTGATACATAAATGAAAACAAACATTTCTTTTTAATTTTTATTTCAATAATAGATCTTGTATCTTTTTATATTTTGTTTTAAATTAATTATGTTTTGTCAAATTTCTAAGTTTTCTCATGGTTGCATGTAATTAGAAGAGGATGACACAAAAGGCTTAATAAAAACTCTTCAGTTTTGATTTGATGGGCCTGTGTTGCAACAAAACAGATTACAGGTTAAATCCATAGTGGGAGTCACTTTGATAACATTTCATACGCATGTGGTGATTTATAAGCAGTCTTTCATTTCCACTGAGATTCTCATAAGCCTCTCAAGCATGCTTTGTTGGTAGATCACTAAGGTAGAAATCTCTGAGCTGCTGCAGTTTTGCCTTTAGCTCAACTCTTCCAAGTTCCCATCTTCTTGCTGACCCTTCTGCAGGGGCCCCATCCTGCAGGCATCACATGACTTAGTGTGTGCTGCGGGTCCACAAAGCTTGTCCTGGCTCCATCCCAGAACGGATCTTCAGGGTACTCCATCAGATCTTCCAGCCTGGGTTTGGGGGTACCAAAGGGCCCAGAGAGCATTTCCCCATGGTACAGTGCAGGTGGGCCGTACCCCAAAAGCAGTTGTATCTCGGCTTTTTAAGACTGGTTTATGTGCATGTCATTTTAATTAATAGCCTAATGTGTAGAGCACCTATCTGAAAGTTGGGAGATTTTTTTCTAACTCATTTTACCTCTATCTGGAAACAAAAGATGTAAAGCAATGTTTCCCAACAGAATCAGGGGGACAATTGCATTTTGAAGGCCAGTTGCTCTACATTGTAATAAATAATTAAATATTTAAAGGGAGATTGAGAGTAAGAGGCTCAGTGTCACAGTGATTCAGGTAGACCCTATATCCCATGTGAGAGTGATCGCAGCAGTGAGAAGAGCTATAGCGATCATTTTTTACATAGTTTCATCTAGGTTTCTGGCGGAGATTTGTCCCTAAGAAAATAGGCACTATGACCATCACCGGAGTAAAACAATTCTGCTTGGTGGAAGTTCNGTGATCGCAGCAGTGAGAAGAGCTATAGCGATCATTTTTTACATAGTTTCATCTAGGTTTCTGGCGGAGATTTGTCCCTAAGAAAATAGGCACTATGACCATCACCGGAGTAAAACAATTCTGTTTGGTGGGAGTTCACCTTCTGCAGTGTTCTCAACTGGTTAGCTTCCTGAGTCCTGTGTAACCATTTCCTACGTCTTCCCAGGTACCTATGAACCAAGAGTTCTCCATTTGCAATGAGAAATGAATAATCTTTCAGGCATCAAATTACCTCAGCTGTAGATGCTGCAATGCAAAACCATCTTGCAAATATAATATACATCCCCAAAGATACCAAGAAAGACATATCCTGTCATTTTAGGAAAGCAGTTTCCTACATCAACATCACATTTAAAATTAAGCAAATGATTAAAAGGTTCCTGAAATGGGGATGGACTGCTGCATCTAGGCCCTAGCTAGTACATTCAGGAAAAGGAATGCTTTTAAGAGGAAAAATTAAAAAAGGAAAAACTGTAGATTAAAATGGGTCATAAAAGAGCAAAGAAACAAAACACATTATTAAAATAAATATAAGTGATACACAGGTGATAAAATAATCCCTTGGGTTTAGGCCACCTGGTATATTTTCACCTAAGTAAAAAGTTGGGAACACTGAACAGCAAGAAATGCAACATGCCTCCATAGCGCTGTGCAAACACCTTGCTAATGAGCAATTGTTTTCCACAAGAGCAAATAGCTTCACACCCAATTACCTATTTATATATGTGTTTTCCCAATGTGAGACCCAATACAGAAAGTGTTTGTGATTCCTGCGTGTAGCTGCAATTCAGGCATTTTTGTCAAGTCTAACTAAAATATGATGCTGGAATTTCAAAAACAAATTTTAACTCGACAGGACTTTCTCTGACATTAACAAAACTTCTGATATGACATGTCACATATTCAGGGGGCTTTGCTTACCTGTATGTGTAAGGTCCTCTTTGTTCAAGTTTTGGACGTGCTCCTTGGTCTAACACCTCCGAAGGATTTTGCACATGGAAAATCCAAAATTGCCTGTAAACTGAGCTTCCTGGCACAAGCCAATTATCAAAAGCAATGGTACCATTTGCAATGACAGTTTCCTAAAAGGACAAAAATCAAAGCTAAAATTAACCACAAAAAATGAGTGACAAGCTGCGTTTACTTTCTGGATGATGGCAGAAGATTACCAAACAAACAGAAAATAAAATCTATTTTATCATAAATATGAGGAATACAGCACACATTTTTGGCCAGCGTTTGAAGGTAGCATGATATTCCTGCTCAGTGAGAGCAAAAGTGAGTCTCCCTAAAATAAGTGACCACAAAGCTGATATAATTGCTACTGTAGCCGGTAGCAAAGCTTTCCTATTGCTGTGGTTGGGCATTGCCTTAGTTCCAAAATATTCGCCAAATCTACTGATTGATTGTAAGAAGAAAATCTTTGAATGACTGAATGATACTCAGCAGTTTTTAGAATCCATAATCTACGTTTCATACATTTGCTAATATCCCAGAGGAGGAAACAAGAGTTATCTCTGAGCATTACTCATGCACTAAGTCATTTTACACTCAGCAGAAGCAAATAGTGTTCATGAAAGGTGGTTTTTCATCAGAAAAATCTTGTCACCAAAGCTGAGACTTTCTAAGAAATACCTCTCTGGTTTTGATAACATGTTGTTAGGCATGTGTCTCAGGTCCAAGGACAGAGCGCGAAACATGGCTGTAAGGACAAGATCGGACAGCAGGAACCACTCTAGAGTAATGAAAAGCTTTATGTCTGTGGCACTCAGATACCATATGGTAAACGCCTATTCAATCCTTGGGACTGTACAGTGAAAAGGGGAGTCTGATGGTATGTTTCCTGCATTGTCAGGAGAATGCCTTCTTTGCTTGGTCTACATCAGGCCTCTTTCTACATGATTTTCCCAAAGCCCTGCGGTAATGTAGTTTTTCCCCTTGGTAGTAAAAATTTAGAAAAGTTTTCTCAATAAGAAGAAAAATCTAGGATGCCTGTCTCCAACATATAAAATGCTTTTTTTGTTAGAGTTGTGCAATATTAATTAGTTAATTTGCACAGCTCACATGGTCTCAGGGAGCAAAAGGTTAGAATCCCTCCAGACAGCAAGAAAAGATATTTTAAATGGCAAGTTGCTAAATATTCTTTCTACCTTAATTTTCTGCGTCTAGAGTTTGCTGAGCAAGCACCATAAAAAAACCCAACAATTAAGATTCACTGCAGCAGTTAGAAACAAATACCATGTCTTGAAGAACTCGTAACACAGGCAGAGCTTTGTCTGTGGAAAGCCTGTTGGTGTGGTGGAGTTGCAAAGGCCTTGCTGGTGGTGTAAAGCACCAAGGTTGCTGTCTGAATATCTGCTATAATTTATGTGCATTTGTGTAAGAGGGGAAGGAGTCCTTGCCTCAGCAAATGTGTTATCAGCTTGAGGTCTTGTACTCAGTCCTGACAGCTAAGTCTTTCAGTTTTGTTTTGCAAACCTCGGGAGGCCTATGACTCTATCACAGCTGTGATCTAGCGTGGGGCACACCATCTCCTTGGTGAAGAGAGAAAAGCTTACGTGATTTGGAAATCATCTTTGCAGTTTCCACAGATAATTTTTCAAAGGATCTGGGAGAAGCAAGCTGATACACAGAAAAGTGCAACTCAGTCTGCTCAGAGTCTGCCTGTGAACTGTACTCAGCAGGGTCCAGGGGTGGGGGCAGGTGCCAGGATTTGACCTCTTCCCTCTGTGTAACTGGGGTAGGAAAATGGTTAAGGATTCCTGGCAGCTATATGGTCAAGAGGACAAACAAACCTCTTCAGAAGTCAACAACACACAGGCATAGAGGTGAATAGAGAAGTTTCAACCTTGTGATGATAGGTTTTGAAGCAGTGTTACTTACTTCTTAGAAGAAGTTTTCCTCTCCATCCATTCCTCCCTCCCCTTTTAACCCTTTGCTAGGGGTTATAATAGCACAGAATGATATGCTAACTCCTCTGCCACCGTGGAGTTTGCTGAGTGTCGGAGCCTAAGGACCTCTTCTCCCATCCTGGAGAGGCACAGAAATACTCTCCAAACTGCCTCCATCTTTAGATAGTTTGGGCACCTTGAAAAATGTTTTTTCTTCAATGACGACATCTTACAACTTTGCGTTGACTTGGAAGAATATAAGGAACATGCTTTCTCATACCTTTCTCCATATAAATGATCTTAGTTATTCCCAAAGGTGGATCTTTGCCTCTAATCCTCTCTCTGCTATTGCAGGAAAAGCTAAGAGTGTGCAGGACTTTATACTGGCATTTTAGTACAACCAGGACAATTTTCCATGGAAACTGAGACTGTAGGCTGTCTGATGAGCCTTTTCATGTCCTTTCTGTACTGCCCCTTACTGCACTTTACTATAGTATGTACTTAGCAATTCAGAACAAATGTGGTGTCCACCTAAAGAGATGGGGTGGTTCTCCTTCATTTTTCGTGCAAGAGTAACTACTATGTCCATATTATGACCTTAGGAAATCACAACAGAGAAAAATTACTTTGGGCATTGTAAGAAGAAGCCTCTGGGACCTGAGCACATGGGACAGCCAGGTCACAACAAGTTACTGCGCAGATTTGCAACGCGCCATTTATGCTGTGCCAATGTCACCGTGGACACTCTTGCGGGATGCTTCAAGGGGACAGCTGATACAACCTGACAGTGCTGCAGCCAAAAAGGTAAGCTGGCTCCTGCAGCCCCTGGCACGTGATCCATGCGCCTCCTCTTTCCTTCTTGCCAGATCTCATTTCTCAGGGAGCTGTTTCTGCCTGCTGGACTGGAGGAAGATAGTTTGCTCTTTATTTTTTTTTTTCTTTCTGAGTTACCTTTCTACCAGTGAGACACTTGGCTCGGTGGTGTGGGTCGGGGGAAGCATCTGATGAGAACCAGAGTTAAAACAAGGGAAGCAGCAGGACAAAAGAGGGAGGGGGAGGAAGGGAGCAAGACCATTATCTTTGGTGGCAGTCAGCCCTTATTGTTAATAACATTTCTCCCACAAAGGAGGTGCATATGATTCTCTGTCACATACTTCGCAAATGCAAATGGTATGTTAAAACTGAAGAAAATCTAGAGCTTTGTCTTTATTCGTGTCTAAATTTAATGAAACTACCATCCTCACACCAGTAAGCACTTGGGGTTTGTCTGTCTGATCACTGGTGAGGCCAGCCCTAAATATTACCCCTCTCTATGGCTGGTCACTTGCATATTCCCCCAGTAACTCTGCCATGCTTTGTGATATTATGAAAGGCAGAGTAATTTTGGAAACTACTAATTTGCAATCGATAATATGAAACACTTCTCAACTCCCTAGTCAACCTACATCAGCTCTAATATCTTCTGCAATAGTTAACTACTGTTAGCAAAAATAGCTATACTATATGTATTTGCTACACAGTGAAGTTCATCTCATGACCTAACTGTGCAAGACTGAGTGAAATCAATGAGAACTTTAACCCCTTTTGTTTCTGACACAATTTTTCCCCCACTTGTGGTGGGTCAACTGGCAATACATAAATAGAAGAAATACTGAGCAGTCAGCAATAGAAGTTTCCTGTACTTTTTGCATTATGCAAAATTCAGCCATCATGATTTCTCATGAAGAAATACAAAATGTAAGACAAAGTTGCTGTCTTGATGAAGAATCTGGCCAGATTTAGAAAAGATGCCATTTTCTGGGAACTGACAGATGCCATGAATACTTTAGGCTGTAACAAAATTGTTGCTAGTTTATCTCTATGTGTTGTATGTATTGGGCTGCATATGTAAACTGGATGTAAAGAATAACACAATTCTGTAAAACTAAGTTAAGTTCCAGGAAAGCAAATAATCTTCTTCCATTTTGCAGCTGAAAGTATGAATAGCTATTTATTACTTTTTAAGTGATGATTATTAACTTATTAGCCTTTCTGTTCAGGTTTTGTTGGATCAAAACTTTTAGTCCTTTCTCAGTCCTTGATCATAAAAAATTATGGAAGCCAATCAAGTTTATCATTGATAATACTGTAATATGTGTGATTAGATCACTTGTGTTCTGCTGAGAGCCGGCAGTTGCTTTAGCTTCATTAGTTTAGATAAAGAAGTGGCATACGAGTGTCACAAACACAATTTTAAGTGTTTCCTATGCCTCCAGTAGCTGAGGAGATATAATCCAGCCAATCATAGATAACAGGTATGTGGAGAGACAGATGACTAAACATAATAAAAGCTAAAATTGATATCTTTATTCCTAAAAATTGCAGATACTAACCCTGAGGACTCTACAGAAAGGGTGCAGCACTGAGGTACTGTGACAAATCATACACCATTCTGTATTATCAATTCATCAAGAATTCAGTATATTAAGTAACATCTGGCTTCTGTTAATCTCCTGAGAGATTAACAGGTTTTATCATAACTGAAATGATGGGAATTTTGCCTAAATAAATAATATTGTTTTAAGGGAGGGAAAAGCAAAAGGGAGTAATTGAGCCATTTCAAAACATCTCCTTTCAACAACATCAAATATAAGTTTTCTGATTTGTTGTTTTGAATTCACCTTTCCTTTTGATTTTTTTTAATGTTAGACATGATAATGTCTAATAATAATGTTAATAGACGTGATAATGTGCAACTGAAATGTGTGTTAAAGTTAAAAAAGGTACATTTTGATAGACTGAAACCACCTAACTTAGCAAGTTAGTTTCACGCCTAACTTACCAAGGACAGTTTTCTAAACCCCAAGTCCTTCATGGAAAGGTATCTCTCCCCTCTGGATAGTTCAGTGTTTGGAGAAACTAGGATTTTTGCCCTTTGGTACTGAAATCAAAGTCAACTTTTAAGGGGGAGGTCTGCTTTCCCTAAATAGTATCAGAGCTGAAATAGCTTAGTATTTATCTCATTCAGTGGATCCCTGCCAAGATGCTGCTGGTGCTGTCATTTTAAGCGCGCTCTTCAAGTGACAGTTTCTTCAGAGACCCTCTAAAAAGATTCAGACAATGTACATAATGTTGAAATTCTTTACACCTGATGGAGGAAGGAGTAGAAACAGCTTATCCCAAAAAGATCTGAGAGACATGTAGAGCAGTCTGGGGTTAGAGAAGTTAGCAACGTGTTTTGTGTTGAAGCACAGATGTAGGTTAATAAACTGAAACACATGAAGAGGTGGTATCTTGGTGTTACATGGGCTTTGTTTGGACTGTCCACCCATGGACTGTTCATGGGCGGAGAATAGAACCTGCCTGCTATGAGGTAACAGCCTGTACCCTGAGAGATTCTGACAAATTTCCAAGGGCACCTGAGATTATCTATACACCTGAAAATGCTTTCTCTTTGCTGCAACAATAATTTGCAGCCTTCCAGCAAAATACGTCCTGCAGTGTTTACTCAGGCTAATCTCTCAATGATTACAATAAAGAAGAAAAGAGGCTGGTAGGGTTTGCTAAACTGCAAAGATGTGTGCTTAAGGAAAGCATGCTTAGGCTTCCGCTGCTAGCAGAACAAGAATGCTAACAACTATTGCATTGGTTTTTGAAACTAAAGTTGTCCCTATTTATTGGGAGATGCTAAGCTCAACTGAACTTGATTGAAAGTTGATGATAATGTAATTTGACTAAATCTTGATAACAAGTTAATTTATGATAATTTGACTTGTTATAGCATGAAGTGTCCTAGAACAATTAATTCACTAGGAAAAAAAATAGTCATAATTTGTTTCTCTAATCCAGCAATAACATTTTATAGCAAAATTCATTTCCCCTAGAAATATAGATTTAATCTTACTGTGTTGCTGTTAACTTGTGCAAAGAACCAGCATTTACTCTGAGATGGGACAGGCAGAGGAACAGCTAGGGGTCTTCTTCCAAGCTTTGGATTGTGTAGAATTAAAGACATAATTTTGCTTATAATGGTGATAACTGAGATAGTTTTTCCCTTTTATTAAAAATATGTCATTTTGACATTTGTTTTCACCCAGTGGGTGAGGACCTAAGTTCAGGTTTTGCCTCGTATGAGTCCAAATGGAAATACAAATGCTTGCAGGCCATATCTTAGAAAACATCTCTTATTAGTTTTTTTCCTGTCCTAGAGATTCTTACGAAATTCCAAATAAAATTGTCACTGAAACCAATCTGTTTCTACCAAATATTTCCTTAAAAAATGACATTTCCGTATCTTTTCTGAAGAGGAATTTTTCTTAGAGTCTCATGGTCTCACTAAATAGTCAGCATGATAAATAGGAAAAAAAAATCTAGCATGACTTGTGTTTAGGGACAAAAGTATCCATTTACTTAAATAAATAAAACCTCTACAAATTTACTCTTACTTTTTATATCAATACTTCTACAAATTTTCCCTTTTATATATATCAAACAAGCTGCCTTGAAATAGGTACAAGCATCTGAAACTTTATAACAACAGAGAAAATTATAAAGACGTCGAGCAAAAACTTACTCTAATACTTCACCACTGAGAATTCATGCAAGTATAATTTCACATGTAGACATTTGCAAACCATGCTGTATAACTGGTTCATTATTATAAGTAAAAAGATGAACACATAACATTGCTACTACGTGTAATTTGCTTCGAAAATGCTTAATGGCATAAGACAACACTGGATTAACTCAAAATAAATTTTAAATGTAAGGAGATACACATTTTTAAAACTATGTGCTTTCTAGAAAACCCGCCATTTCCTCAATACATAAATCAATTAAAAGTATTTGCAAATATAGCGAGTATGACTTTTTGTAAAATGTTGCAGAGTGGGTGAGACATTATCTAATGAGACATTATAAGCCTGTTATTCTCTATCAATTTGAAAAATTCATGAAAAATACAGTAAGAACTGGAAAATTCCTCTACAGTTGGGTTTTCATTGAGTTTGCTGACAAAATTTAAATGTTATATAGAGGCTATTTTTTTCAGTTTTTTAAAAAAGTGATGGGAGAATCTAGCCAGCACCTCAACAAACAGTTTAACATTTCCTGATAGTTCATATTTCCACCTCCGCAACTGACTTCAATAGTTGTTGAGTTAAGGACAGTCTTCCAGAAAGGCCTTTGAATAAATATGTCCAAGATCTCCAGTTTTCAGTGCCACAGCACATCATTAAGAGGACTAAACATCAGCCAAAAACCTTAAAGTTTCTGGATTTTTACCTGTAGGAGAGCCCACCTTGGCTGCAGCAACCCCAAGGAGACTCCATGTCTCCATGGTGGACATCTCAGGGCTTCTATGGTCTTTAACTCCAGATTACTCCATTATTCAGACCATCGGTTATACACCCTTTTCACCAAAAGTTTAACAAATTCACTTTTCATTTTTCTTTTAAAACAAAACTAGATTTTAAAGACATAAAATCATAGAAAAAAACCAGAAAAAATTGTGTCTGCAAGGTCTACAATACTCTAAGTACCCCTCACACCCCTTGAATCAAGGAGATGTATATGGTCAGATCCTGTAGTCTTGTGGAGCACAGTGGCTTGGATCATATAGTCATAGAATGTGAGCTGATTATGTGTAAGCATAGGATTAGATTCTGCATCAAAAGTTTGTTTAGATTATTTGCAGTACATAAATATAAGTGCATGGAGTGAGTATAGAAATAAGAAAAAATGCAGAGAAATAAGTGGATCATCACTGGGAAAAAATAAAGAAACTGGAAACTAGCATATTTAAAATAAAAAATACTTCTAAATTTCATTACTGAAAACATACCTTGAAAACAATATTTTGGCTTCTAATGTGAAGCATGAAAGACAGCAAGCAAATAAAAATGACAATGTCATTAATATGTTAAAAAAATATTGCTGCAGCATCTGTTCCCAGGGAAATTTGGATTGCATATTACAAAAACTAGGTTTAATAAAGAAAAAAAAAAGGAAAAAAGCAGAAATAGAACACAAGATTTAGAAATTATGACTATTATTCAATAATCACAAATCATATAGGTTAAAAAAAAAGAAACAATTTGTACCTTTTTTATTGCTTTGCCTATTAGGTTATCTCCAACTGGTATCAGAACTCCTCCAAAGATAGCCAGCACAGCACCGATGATGGCCCCAGCGAGGAGCCCGCAGTTTCTGTTACAGCCCATTTCTCTCCCTTCCCAGGGTGCAGGCAGACAATGTAAAAATATCCTTGCTCTAAGGCTTGGTGTTTTTTTCTTACTTCTTGGTCCTCGTAGACTCACTGATCTTCCTGGGAGAAGCTGCTAATATAAGGACAGAGTGAACAAAAATCACATTCCAAAGCTCAAAGTACAAAGTGCTTGAGATGAAGCAGGTAGGAAGATAACATGCAGCCAGTGGCAGGCACTGACAAAACAAAAACAACAAAAAAAAAGTTGCATGCACTTTGGGCAAATCAGTCACTGGTTATATATCATTATCTTTTTTTTATTCCAATTCTCTAAAGCTCCGATAAGTTCTTTCATTAGAGTTTCTTTTTCTTTTTTTTTTTTTTTAATTGCATTAGGGCAAACTAACATCATTATTATTCAGCTGACACTCTTCCTGAGGAAAGCACCATCTCTAAAATCTCTCTGTGCCAAAGAAGGGAGCTATAGCCCTCTGCTTTCATCAGCACCTGCAACGTCCATGGCTCCCACTTGAGGCAAAACCAGAGTTTACACCACTAGTGAGAGCAATCCAGGCTGCTTCTGCATTATGCCAGTAGGGAAGTCCTCCAGGTCCATCAGCACCTTGGTGGGAATGTCAGCCTCTAAAGAGGCACCTATGGGAAGCCTGTCCTTCCAGATCCCTGTCAGTCCACAGTCTACTACTGAGGGGGTAAAAAATTGTTTCAGCAACTTCAAGACTGGATTTTTTTCTTTTAGGGCTACATTCTTACCATCACCTAGTTTCATCAATCTCAATTGCCTTACAGAAAGGCAGGCTTCTGAAAACAAGTCTAGATTTTGATCTCTGAAAGATGTAAGACTTTCTATTTCAAGATCATTCTGTCTCAGAAAAAAAAAATGTCTGCAGTTACTCATTGGAAAACAATTGCTGGTAATACGTGCTAACATATCTTAAGATGTGGCCCCTAGTGAGAGGTTTTGTAAAGAAAATCAGAATGATCTCTCATTGGTGAGAGACAGGGTAAAACATAAGGTCCCACTGATATTTTTTCCTGCTTGTTACTTTTTACAAATAACTGAGACAGAGAGTTGCCTGATTTGCAATTTATTCTTGCTCATGAATTAATCACATCCATAGAATTTGCAAGTTTGTTACTTGCTTTAGACCTTCAGCTAACAGAAAATCTATTTTAGATGTCACTGTCCATATCCTTTTTATTTTTACCAGTTTCTGTTTGCTAACATGTTGTGATCATCTCTTAATCAATTTTAGAGCAGGTATTAGTTGCAAACTTAATTACACATTCAAGGCCAGACAGAGAGCAAAGGAAAACAGAAAGATGGGGTAGAAGAACAACTCAATCAGAATTCCCAGTTTACTCATGAGGAGTAAAGGGCTAAAAAAATCTTCATGGATATCTAAATAGTAAAGCAAGTGTAGGAATAGCACATGTTTTATTCTTGTTAATGCAGTTATGATGTCCTTTGATTAGAAAAAGGACACATACAACACGCACTTACATATAAGGTACCTGGTCAGCAGGCTAACAATATCTCCTCCCATGTCCTACCAAACTCACAATTATATCACGTCCGTACCTGAGCCCAGACTGCTCCTTTTCTGCATTGGAAACCCATCTTTTGCCTGCTCTTCCACCAGCAGCATTTTATGGCTCCCTTGCCATTAACAATGACTATTTCTGTACATTTGAGCTTGTTTGGTATTTGTCCTTGGATACTTGCAAGCAGAATGACCAAAAGACTACTTGCAATCTCGGAAAAATACTCTTCCTATACAAGTCAGTCAGTCCATCCACTTGCCACCAGGTCATTCCTTGTGGTTCCCACATCGAAACTTTACTCTTTGATTGCTTTACTGGCACATAGAAGGGACCAAGAAAGAAACCAGATTTGACTAAAGTTTTTGACTTTTGCTAGGGACTGAGAAGAGTCTCTTTACAGCTGTAAACCTGTCTTTTCTGCTGGAGAAGGTACACCTTATTTGAATCACAGGTTTACTTAGTTGCTTTCATAGAAACATAGAATTGTTTGGGTTGGAAGGGACCTTAAAAGTCATCCAGTTCCAACCCCCCTGCCATGAGCAGGGACACCTTCCACTAGACCAGGTTGCTCAAAGCCCCATCCAACCTGGCCTTGAACACTTCCAGAGAGGGGGCATCCACAGCTTCTCTGGGCAACCTGTGCCAGTTTCTCACCACCCTCTCTACCAAATCTGTTACTCTGTGCCTTTGCACAGAACAGCAGTAGAAACTCATAAAAGGGGCAACACTAAGAAAAAAATCAGTTTTCCCAAATTTTCATGCAATTTGTTGAACTGTTCACAAAGATAACTGAAAGACAACCGAATTATAAAAACATCAAGTTATTAAAGGCTTTTTGATATAGTGGTAGGATGTGTAATGTGGCTAACAGCAAAATTTAAAGCAAACTCAAGTTAGAAATTCATTAGACCTGAAGAACTTCTAAGTGAAGGTCACTAGGACCAGCTCTTATAGTTTCGTAGATACGTTCAGATCAGCATCTTTAGTCTGGCAAAAGCAGAACTGTAATACAGTTGTACAACTCATTGGATAAGTGGTGCGAGGATTTAAAAATCTGATTGCTGTTACACATTGTAGCAAATCTAAGAAGCAAAAATTCTCGATTAAATCCAGTTCTGAAAAGTATCTATTTCAAGTTGATTTTTTCCCCAATGGTATATATTCTAGCAGACTTTTTTTAAAAAAAAAGTAGAAATGCATATTATAAAACATAACATGGAAATTATCTCCTTCATATGTTTTTAAAGAGGGCTTTTAGACATTGATAAGGCTTTTTTTCTTGGCTTACATACTGAAGCTTTTTGAATTTAACAGAACTACACCTTCCACCAAAATACATTTCCATTTACATTTCTACAAGCTGTTCCAAAGGATCTTTCTTGTGTTAGGCTGACTAGGTAACTCACATGAGCACTAGCAATAAACAGCTAGAAAGTAACTGGTTGCTCACAACTTGCATCTATTACAAGCTTCTGCACATTATAGCATATTGACCCTTCCCCCACCAAACACAATGCGATAGGCTAGACATATCTCAATTTATGCCATTCAAATTATCCATTACACAACTGCAATGAAGAGCACTCACAATAGAACACTCAATTTCACACAGAAGTCAACAAGCTATTATCATCTATCATAACTGAATGTAAAATACAAAGATTAAAGTAGAAATTCCCAGTAAGAATGCAGTCTGGGAATTCATATTCAACCAAAAATAATTTACCTTAAGCGGAACAGACAGTACTATAACAAAATTAGATATTGTCCATGAGACTATAGCATCATTTAAGCTTAGATTTGACTACAGGATTAATAAGAATGTTTACCTCATTCTAGAGTGCAGAGTATGTACTTTTTAATATTGTTTCAAATAGCCTTAGTACAATATTGGCAATGGAAGAGATCCATTCAATCTCTGAGAAGATCTCTGAGAAGATCATTTATAAGGAATTGAATAGGAGGAAAGATGCAAAATGTTATTAAACTTTTTCTTCTCTACTTATACTTCTGTATGTGTCAGTTGAAATCAAGCCCTTATAAAAATCAAAGAATATTATCTTAATTTTCTTAATGATTTCTCCAGCTTTACTAGTAATTTTTAAACATTACTTGATATCGCATTACTCCATTTCTAAAAGACAATCAAACTTATGGCTCCAAATGAGGGAAAATTGCCCCAATGAGAGCAAATGGGGAAGAAGCAGTGTATATAGGGAAAATTAAAATGAGTTTTGAAAATTACTATTAAGGATTTCAACCCAAAAACATAGTGTTTATTTAAGCATAATTCCATTTTTCCAAAGTCAGGTGGTGGGATTAAAAATCCTGAAGTTATTATAAAATGTATTTACAGGGAAGAGGTTATTTCTGCCTTTCTTTTTTTTAATCTTCTATTTACTTTGAAAATATAATTTCGAGCTTCTCGTGTGCAATAGTAAATGATACAGATATTGCTTTAAAAAGATGCATTTCTTACAATTCACATGACTCCAAAACTGTAGTTTCAAGATTATTAAATATTAAAAGACAGAATGCAATTGGGAAAGCCAGCAATACTGAACTTAAAACACCATTGCTAAGATAGTAACAAAGCATTTCACTAATACATGTAAAATTTCACTGTTTCTTGCCAACAGCTTTGCAAAATTTTATTTTATATTGCAAATAAATATTTTCAAGAGCTTTCCACCAACTGATTCTAAAATAAGTTCTGAGGAAAACCCTCTGATTTTAAATGTTATATAGTATGACTCACCTTGAGTAAGGGCAACTGACTTTTCAGCTGAACGAACAAGTACTTAACACATGACTTGCATCAAGTTACGTGAAAACAAGCAGCTAAATCTCCCCACCAAGCATATAGCCTCTCAGCTCCGAGGGAGTGTTTATATATTCCAAGAGACGTCAGTTCCCTCTTTATCTTTTTGCCAGGAGAAAAAGTTAAGTTGTATTGGTGCTGGGGTGGGGGGGTGTTATTTTTACAGTCTGACTAAAAGCCGCTACCTACATCTTGAAGTAATATACTTAGCAGCTGCAATCTGTCAAATTTTGTTCCAAGTGAGTCAAAGGTCAAGGAGACAAAAGGGTAAATTACTTATTTGGTTCCTGGTCACTTCTTCTCTAATATATGTTTGCTTTAAAACTGCTCATATTAGCAAGTTATGACTAACTAATTCCTGACAGTTTCTTTAAAATACAGAATATTTTCAAATATTCTTTGCTATATACCATGCTCTGCTGTATAAATAAAGCCTTACTACTGCAGTGATTCTCTGTCAAAATACAGGATAAACACCTTTGCAGCTTAATCATCATGATAGTATATTTTCAAGAAATAAAAATCAGGAAACGCCAGCATATTTTTGAAAGGAACTTTTTTTCACAGATTGGATTACAACATTTCCTCACAGAATGCTTAGACTCTTCCTCTTTTACTGCAAGTTCAACGAACTTCATCCCAGAAGCTTCTTTTTCTTAATGTATCTAAAAATCAGTTATTTTTACACTGACGTCTGTGAAGCTCAAAGTGTCACCCCAGCACAGTGTCTACTAATAATTTACAATTATCAGTTTGGCAAGATTTTGCCCTTTTTTTTTTAATACCTCATCATCCCAGGTGAATTAAATGAATAGATTGTTTTAAAAGATTCTTCCAGCAGCAGCAAGAGGAAGTGATTTATATTTGGCTTATTTAATCTCAAGAAAGAAAATATTCCTAAAAATAGATTCTTCGGTCCAGACTTTCAGGGTATAGCACTGAACAGTTTGTGATCCACATGTTTAGTATTCGCTGTGTGTTTTGGCAGATTGTTTACCGTTCTGTTTTTGATATTGCCCTGTTTGAAAGCTTTTGTGGAAGAAGCTCCTTTCTTCTAATCTATTTCTGCTGAGTAAATCTAAGGTGGATGAAGATTAATGAATTTGAGATTTTATCTCCTAGTAGGGAAAGCAAGAGTGAAAGTGAGCCTGGCCCTTTGAAAGCAACCTGTATGACAGACTTTGTACAAGGCTCTCTGCCAGGGAAATTTGGTGACCCTAACTAACTCATTTTACATCCTTGAAAAGTGGAGTAAATTTGCTTTCCTATATTTGTGTTGTGGATGGAGTGAGAGAGAAGCAACAATATATTTTGATATAAAATAGTGAGTTAATGAAGTTCAATGGTAAATGTGACAGTGGTTTAACAAGACTTGATAGCAAAGTACTCCTGATTATTTACTGCGTAGAGGACAGGGTCAGGCAAACTGTCAAGGGGACCCTCCTGTTGAGTCATGAGGCTCAGAAATGATGTCCTTGTTTTGTAAACTCCTTCTCAGAGAGGAGTCTGGGTGCTGCTGATTCTAGTCCTAGTCCCAGACTTGCTCAACGGTTTATGTCTAAAGGAATAGATATGCACAATCCATCCTTTCTATCACTTAGCTAAGTTTCCAAAGCTAAGAGAAAAGTTGGGCACTTTTGATATCAGTCATTTCTGTTTCTTAAAAAAAAAAAAAGGCAAAACAAAACATAAGTACTTAAGGGTCCTTCTGTGTTCTCTGGCTTCATATCACTGTTCAGAGGTTACAGGGGAAAAAATACAGAGATACATAGCAACAGAGAGATGGCAGAAAAAGCAAAAAAAATTGTACTTCTTCAGAGTCCCCAGTGGTGCGACAACAAACGATCCCACAAGGAGAAACTGTCAAGAAAGAGAAATAGTGTAAATGGCACTCATATGCTTGATGAAGACANAGGCAAAACAAAACATAAGTACTTAAGGGTCCTTCTGTGTTCTCTGGCTTCATATCAGTGTTCAGAGGTTACAGGGGAAAAATACAGAGATACATAGCAACAGAGAGATGGCAGAAAAAGCAAAAAAAATTGTACTTCTTCAGAGTCCCCAGTGGTGCGACAACAAACGATCCCACAAGGAGAAACTGTCAAGAAAGAGAAATAGTGTAAATGGCACTCATATGCTTGATGAAGACACAGAAAACCACAGGAAGCAGAAAAAGACTAATGCCGTTAACTCCAAATGAAGTCCACCCATATTTTGCGAAATCATACTACTGACAAGAAAATGCTGAAGAGATGAGTGTGATTCCTTTCTTTTCTAGACTTTTCATAGCGGGACCTTTTGGAAATCGCTTTCTTTGGGGTGCTTTTTAAACACAGAGGGAACAAATGAGCAAAGTTATCTTTCTATATGCCCTGAGATTCCTCAATGGTTTTTTTTTGTTTTTACGTTAAGATACCTTCCATCAGTGGATGACATACCTTTATGGTACATATAATCTGAATTTTGAGGATGCCCACATAAATGTTTCCACATTCCTGTGGGAATTCTCTAAGGTGCAGTACTGCACAGCATGATTTTATATTCCCGTTTTCCACAGTCATGACACTCACAGAGATTTTCTTCACCTGCCTACTGGGAAACTTGTACAAACTAATTTTAATATTAGTCCCTTGTCAGATGTGGGAGTATTTGCAGATGCTAGCTGAGGTTAGCAAGAAAATGAGAAAACTCCAAGAAACTCCTGCCTATACTTTCGTACCCTCTGAATTTTTCAGAGGACACTGACCTTTTTTTTTTTTTTTGAAAAAAAGGCAACCTTCTAATTGTTAGGTAAAGTGCCAAGCTCTGGAGCAGATTATGAGATTAATGTTCTCAGCAATCAAAACTTGATTTTCTGTAATCTTTTGGGTACTCCTCCTATTTTGAAATAAAGGTGTGAGGATTTAAGTTTACCTCCTTTCTATGGTAAGTAAAAGCAAGGATTTATTGTTTATCTGGCTTATTGTATTAGCATAATATTATGTGGCTTCTACACTCCCTACCCATAATGCCGCTGCCACCAGTCAATGGTCCTTTGGCTTCTCCACAGTCCCGTAAGAAGGGTTGTATCTTGTGTGCGTAGTACCTTGCTCAGTAGTGAAAGATCCAAAGCATTCAAAAAAACCCACAAAAAGTAATATTATGTGGCTGCAGTTCCCGGGAATCTTTCTGATTCAACACACTCATGTCCAATCATGTGCACTTAGTTTTACTGAGGAGGAGAAAAACAAAGATGAATCATCTACAAAAGAAAATGTGCAATATGTCACCAGCTGGATGATACTTCTGCCCTTCCACATGTATTGGAGATACTAGGACATGTTCCTTTACAGGGAATGAAATTTTGTGTTCCTGAAAAGTAGTTTGGTTTCCTATGGAAACAAAAACCTTCTGTGCATCACATAATCACATAATACATAAGAAGCAGCACATGAGCTGTCCACCCAGACCAGCCTCAACAATTCACTTCTATCGCATAAGAGCCTCCCCATACTGAACATGGCCTATTTTCAAGTACTACTTATAAAGAACTTGAATATATAACACCTGAATTATATAAAAAAGAACACAGAATGAATATTTTTTTCCTAAAAGGTATATTCTCTGTCTTTGTCTCAGCTACTCTTACTGTGACTGCTATTTTGTACCATCTCATTTTCCAAAAGCCACAGGATTGAACATAGTTATATGGTAGGAGTAGTCACCTCACTTTGAAAGAAGGAAGTATCAAGATTTTTCAGCTGTTTCAGTTTTACTTTTAATATCTTGTTTCTAAGGTTCTAAAAGAAAAGAAAGACATACTTTCATAGCAATAATTTTTTTTGTATTTAAAGTGAACTACAAATATTTGTTGCAAATAACTCTACTGAGGTAAAAAGTAGGCATTTGGCCTAAGGAAGATGAATTGGTTTCCTCTCCTCTCAATGGAAAAGCATGAGCACATCCACGGACTCATCCCATCTACCTTACGTGCTTATCTTAGGCAAGGATGCATCACATCCTTTGGATCTCCTTTAACTGCAGAGGATCTAAACGACTCAGTTAAATTAGACATCTAACTTTTAAAAGGTTAATGTTAGAACAATTGCACTCAAACTCCCCAAAAACTCTTTCAGTTCCTCCCCTTGTCAGTGCACTGTACCGACAACACCAGGACAACTATACAAGGGTCTGGTAAGTGCAAACAAGTTGTGAAGCAAGAAGAAAATGCTATGAGAAAATTTCAAAATATTTGTCACCTGACATTAAAGGAAAATTTGGCCAAACATTGCAGACGTGGTGGAGCAATGTTTTTGCCCACCTTGCATCACAGACTTTTACTACAGATGTGATGGCCTTCACGGCTTTCCAGTGTATGCCCTGAGATATACTCCAACCACTGATATCAAGCAGTCTTCTGCCCCCTGAAGCAAGATCCTCCCAAAAATGCATTAGTACCTGATTTCTTATCACACAAGCTTGGAAGACTCATTCCAAACTGCTGTGTAGCTCCTTTATTACCCACCAAAGACTCCCAGCTGTAGTGTTCCCAGCTCTGTGAAGTTTTAGGACCTAAGATGCTGTCCCTTGTGATTCTCAGTGTGTCTTGATGATATGGAAAACATCCTAAAATATCATTGGCCAAAGCGAGCTTGGCAGCAGTACAGTGGAAACAGTGTGATATACTTGGCTCCTGTCAGTGATGAGTTTCTCTGTCACAATGTAACTAGGTTCTTTAAGGGAAAAATGGGTGATGGAAGACCCAGCAGGTGCTTTGATCTTTTTTCCCAGAAATATCAATTCTGAGCTCTTCTTCTCTGACTGTGGCATGCATAAACTACTACATTTCTCAGTCCTCAAAATAACTTATAAAATTTATTTTCAAGTGATTTTCGCAGGAGAATCAGGTGAAGATAGCACAAGAGAGGAGGACGCAGAGCGGACTTTGATTATTCCACTCCTGTGGGCTCATGTGAGAGTCACTCAGAACATACATAGGAAGGAACTTTGTAGAACTGAACCCAATGCAGAAACTGTAATATAATAACTTAGGCTTCTGAGTGAGTCTGAAGCAGCAGAGCTATAAAAATCTGTTAACTAAAGGGCCGGGTCAGTCTATTAATGGTAGGGATGTTTCTCACTGAAACATAAGGGGGGCACAGAGAGGAGGCTCCAATGGTAGGGCAGAAAAATATTGAAAGTAGATGCCATTTGAAAGCCAAGAGAAATTTAATAAATCTTGTTCCTACTTGGATAGTTTCCATTTCTTACAAAACTCCTCTCCTTAGCCCAGAAGTCACAGAATAATGGAGTAAATCAAAACTCCTTTACTGGTGCAATACCTGGTTGAGAAATAGTCGTCATAATGCATCATTGCAGACAATGGCAGTGGCTTTGATGAATCACTGGGTAGTCCTTATGTTAGCTTTTGCCTGCCAGCTACACCATAATTTTGTCTGTGTAATAATTAATAACAAAGTATGTACAGGGAATTTTTCCAATTAATGAAGAGGTAAGTTTAAGGTCAATTTTTTGCTGACTTCTCAAGATTTGAAGACCTGTCAAATAATTGACAACCTTTTCTTTCAGTTTACATGTTCCAGATCTGGAGACATGTCCTTGGTCTGAGCAACATGCAGAAGATCTTCCCTGGGACTTCAGTTAAGCCTCAAACAAAAGGTGTTAAAGCCAAATCATGAGCCCACTGCCAGAAAAAAACCCCTATTCTTCATTAGGCCAGCACAAGAAGAAAGCTTTACTTAAACAACCCCACGTCCTGGGACAGTTCCCAACTCCACTTTGAGAATCAGAATTTGTAGTTGGGGTAAAACCAGGGGATTCAGGCCTCTGCCAGCAAGAGAGATGTTTTCCAAGAAAAGAAAAGGTGACATAGAAAATGATTTGGAGAATTAATACAGGCCAAAGCCCTTCCCGATTAAGCTTTCTCCCTTGAGGGAAAATCTCAGAGACTACAGCAGTGGCAGCACACGGCTAACAGAAACACTCTCAGGAAAGCAGACTTTCCCCTCCAGCTGGCAGTGGAGCTACAGACCGTGTGGGTCTTGCCTACCAGTCTGGATGAGGAAGCAATACTCAGACAGTTTCAAGATAATGTCCATCAACTGCTGTAGAGTTTTTCACCTTTTATAGCGTTTCCCTATGGATCTGGTGAGCTAGGCTCTATTTAAACCACTTTATTATGCAAAAACTTTATTATACAAATTTTTTTACACCAAAGGTTGCTGTTTATCTTTTTTATTCTAAGTGTTAATGTGCTACTCTTGTATGCATGATAAAATTGGATTTTTTCCTTTTTTCCTATTTTTTTCTTGAAAAGGTATTTAATTACTGAAATGGAGGTATAAAACATTGACCTCACACACATACGAGAACCCCAAAATTAAAAAATAAAATCACCCTTGCCGCAAGAGATACTTTGACAGCAGCTAGAGGTGTAAAGAGACTAGTAAAATTTGTCTGGTATTATTGCATATGAAGAAACATTAACAACTACGAAGAACAGAGATGTAGAAAAAGTACTAGTGGTGATTTCCATACGCTAGCAGTGAATGAACAGGGCAACTAATAACTACCCTGAATTTCTCAGATCATGTAATTTTCTGATGCTAAGATATGGCAGAATTCTTTCAGATGAAACCATGTTACAGAAATATGCATGTAACTATCAGTTACAGAAAAAGCAGTTCCAAAATATAGTAATATAACTGAAAACCCCTACATTTCTGATCATTTTCCTGGTGGTGCCAATTATATTAAATGCTTCTAAAGGCTCATTTGAGGACAGAAGAAAATCCTTCAAACTACATAACTACAGACTACACATTTTTTAAGAATATGATATTTTTGCCAAGTTTAAAAAAAAAGAAATCACTGAGTTAATATCATAGTTATTGTATCAGTTGTTAAAGAGTCACGAAAACAGCACAAGTTATTAGTATGTATGTGACTGTGCTATATTTATTGGATTGATCTCAGGACTTCCATATCAAAATTAATTTAAGATATGTTACATCAGCATGTTACTGGACATGGATTATAATTTTAAATCTACACAGAAACGCACATATATGCCTTTTCCTATAGTTAATAATTACTCCAATGTTTTCAAATGTTCATTATAATACACTTATAAAACACATACATTTTATGATCAGCCATACACTTGATATTTCTCTCATTCATATTTATTTTTTATAATACATCTATATAGTCCTTTATATAATATATAATTTATATAATCCTTCTATACATAAGATAATGATTCACAGACAAATTATTATATACACTTGCTACAGTTTAAATATGAATACATTAATTTTTAATTGCAATTTACAGTGAAATAGCAATATATTAAATATTATCAAGATATGAATATGCAAGTGAAATAATTTGATTATCAGTATATTTACTCTTTTAAATTTTAGCAAATGGGCTCTTCTTAGAGTTACGAACAGTCAAGAAATAGAGGCTGAATGGCATCTGTCTTTGCTTTTAATAATTCTAGCATGTAAGAGCATTTTACTAGCAATAGGATGCAATAGCATGCTCACATGAAGCAAATACAACATCCAACTGTGTGCTGAGAATCTGCGTTTAGTCCAGGAGCAGGGTCACATACCTGTGTAGAGGGAGAGCTGCTCTCACTAGTCTTGCCACCAGGAACTGGAGAGCTGCAGAAGAGCCTGCTAAATTAGCTCCTTATTCACAGAAAAATCAAGTTGCTGTAGCAACCCTGTAGCAACCCTGGCTGCCCAGTGCCCTACGAGTCAGTTGATCTTTCATCAGTCACAAAGAGAAATAGAAAGTTGCACAGACCTTTTAAACTCCTTGGTAGCTAAACTGTCTCGAGTGATAAGAAATTATAAGACCTCCGAGCCAAAGACAATACTTTTTCACACTTAAACTTTGCAAGAAAGACCAACTCTAAGAAATCCCTTCAACATCAGCCTCTTCCTGTGATCTCTTTACCCTCTGCAATAGCCCAGCACTTAGAGGCAATGTATCAGGTCCCTGTTGCCAATCCAGAACAAGCTTAATTGACTTTACTCTCTGCAATAATACTTTGCAAACACAGTCTAATCCCAGTTAATCCTCACAACACACTGGAAACCGGATAAGGAGTTTCATACTAGAGATAAATCTTCATATTTGGGCTTACTATACTTACTTACATAAAGCACAGAGACGGGTCAGAATGAGGGATCACAGCTGTGAATACAGCTGTTCAAATTCATGGGACTCTTTCTAATGATTTCCACAGGCTTTGGTTCAGAACTTTGTTGTCTAAATGAAGATCTGAGACAAACGCCAGTGCCTTCTGCCCGTCCTTTTGGATCTTTGCTAGATCCTTTTATCATAGCAATGATGAACTGTTTAAAATACTTTCTAAAAAAGCTATTGAAGTATTAAGTACTGCGTTAATGTTTTTGTTTGAACATTGGATTGAGGCACCTCCTTCTGGACAGTTACAACAAATAGCAACAGTGAGCAGCCTGTTTGCCAAGGCCTTTCATAATTAAGATAAAAGCTGTCCCAGAGGGTTACCATGACCCCGATGTAAGTCAGTATGACAGGAGCTATAAAGGTACATCCCACACGTACAAACTCAAGAGGCATGCCATAGCATAAGCCTCTTTGCCTGGCTTTCTNTTGGATTGAGGCACCTCCTTCTGGACAGTTACAACAAATAGCAACAGTGAGCAGCCTGTTTGCCAAGGCCTTTCATAATTAAGATAAAAGCTGTCCCAGAGGGTTACCATGACCCCGATGTAAGTCAGTATGACAGGAGCTATAAAGGTACATCCCACACGTACAAACTCAAGAGGCATGCCATAGCATAAGCCTCTTTGCCTGGCTTTCTATGAAGTTTGTCCTTCTCTAAAGTTAGTCAGAACAAGAAGCGACAACGGAAAGAAAAGAAACAAGAATATTCCTGAAATTTCCATTAATCTGGATATTTTCTGACCTATTCTCTTATGTAAATGTTGTTGTTCTACCTTTGGTCTTCTTGGAATCCTGTTGATTGCTTCCTGTGTGGCTTTCGCAGCTGCAGCCTCCAGTTTGTGGCAGACTTTCCTTCTGTCTTNCGGAAAGAAAAGAAACAAGAATATTCCTGAAATTTCCATTAATCTGGATATTTTCTGACCTATTCTCTTATGTAAATGTTGTTGTTCTACCTTTGGTCTTCTTGGAATCCTGTTGATCGCTTCCTGTGTGGCTTTCGCAGCTGCAGCCTCCAGCTTGTGGCAGACTTTCCTTCTGTCTCCCTTTCCACATGGGCTTCCTTTTACTCCTGTTTCCTTCCCCAAGAATCTCCTCCCTCCTCCAGCTCTCTGTATATCTCTCCCATGTTCCACCCTATTATCTCAACAGTCACTCCTCCATCAAGCATCTCCTCTGGTTGGTCTCCTCCCCCACTGAATTATCCTCTAGCTTTTTTCCCTGCTTCCAGAATTTACATCTTTACATCAATCCTGTCCTTGTCCCCTGCCATTAGCATTTATATTTCTCAAATCTCCCATGTTACTTTTTTCTTTCTTCTACTTCCCTTGTTCTCCCTCTGCCTGAAGTCCCGATATATAACCTTCTTGCACTATCAGTTAATCAAAAAGCTGATTGAAACTGAAAGTCAGATTTATCAGTGCTCTTTGGATGAATCTTACCTGGAAAGGTTAATTATAAATAATAATTTAAGCTTGGTACCTTAATCCTGTAATGTGTTCTTGTTTGTGCTCCTTCCTAAAGCTGCAGAAGAATAAAGCCCACGGTACACCTGCCCATTGTCTTTTCCCCGCCCAGCTGTCATTCAGCACTCTTTTCGAAGTCCTCCCACTCCTAAGAAAATGAATATTGAACAGCTCCACCCATAGACAAAGAAGCAGGTGTGCCAGATAAGGAAAAGTAAACCTTATCCTCGACTTACCTGCAGCAGAACTGAGAGGATCTGAGATGAGGGTGGGAAGAACTCAGACTTCTCCGAATGCAGGGCCAGACAGTTTCAGTGGTGGGGCAGGCAGACTGGACTACCAAAACCAGTGCTGTGCCTTCCACCCCAGAAGAGCTAGAAAGGAAATGGGATGTATCCTTCACCTCTTTCTTATGCTTTGAGAAGTCAGGGCACTCATTAGTGTTTAGCGTTTAAAAACAATCCTTAAAATTACATAGGATAAAGATTACAGAATTGTAAACATGCCATCACAACATGAAACACCCCAGGCGTGTTTGTGGCGGGGTGCACACCCTCCATATAATTATATTCAAGCTTCTCTGTTTTAGGCAAAAAGTAACAATAGTCACTTATCAGATTCCCAAAGTGGTGTTGGAGAGGATTCAGCAGGACACTCCCAGGGTTTTCTGGGTAGTAACAGCCACAGGATTACAGACATATAAATGCTCAGTCCCTCCAGCTTTTGGCAACCATTTCTTCCATGCTGCACTCTGCTGTGTTAGTGGTTTTCTAGTTAGATTTTTGCCAGTTTTTCTTTCACATTTCCTTTTCTCAGCTGCTTGATTCTAACAGAGACTTCTCCTCCTTTCCCTAAGCCTTGCTATCAGGCTGCCTGCCCACGTCGTCTCAGAGGACAAATCTTGACCCTATCAGAATAGTACCTCTAAAAGTCTAGGACGTGCAAACCAAAATGCTCATCTCAGCATTGCACCTTCACGCAACAGGGAACTTTTGTTTCCACTGTACTTCTGTGTGTGAGAACTGTCTTAACAACAGTTACGCATTCTAGGTCTTACTGAACACTCTATATTTGAAAGTCCATATACCCAAGGGAGCATGCCAGTATCGCGACCAAACACCATGATCATGGTGATATCTGCCAGTTTACCTACCACACCTCTGTCTATAGTTTTAATGTGTCTGTGATCCTAATGTACACATGCCTAAATAGTGCTTGTATGCACATTCAAGTGATGTGTACAAATCTCCTTATAACAAATGGAACGTACTGCAGTGGAGATCGTTTTTTCATGGTACCCCAAGAGCTTTCCTGGCAGACAGCTCTCATCCGTTAGTTTTATAAAAAAATCTAGTAAAAGACAACTTCTTTGCTATTTGGAGACAGCAGATCATAGTATTTTAATTCTTCATCTGCATATAATCAGAAGTATCTTCAGCTTGGTGTAATGGGCATATGTTGCTGCATGAATTGGTGAGGCTTGTGAGAGGGTCTTATCTTTTCTTGGGTAGTAAACATAAGAACATATTTCCTGTGGATATTTAACTTTCCTATGCCCAAGTAAAATGGGAAGGCTCTCTTCTCTATGGGCAATAATACTCCATTCTTGACCCAAGAAATATTTAAGCATTCATACATGCTTGAATGTACACATGAACACACATGCAGATGCCTTATTTCAATTTCAAAGAATGTCTCCTGAAACTTGATGTGTAGCTAAGCTCTGTGCCTCTTGCAACTTTGCCTATTGCCATTTTCCTTAACACAAACACCCTTTTCCTTGGAAACTTCCATGTGTGTCTCACTGAAATGCATGTGACTGGGAGGATTTGTACCTACATAGACCTTTTAAATTTGTGTTATGATTCCCCACACAGCCTTAACCAAGCCATAATTTTCATACCATTCAGATTCCTCACCTGAAGAATGGGGCAGTAATATAGACCTATTTCTTTGGCATGTTGCCACGCTTAGTATATTGCTTAAACTGAGGTGCTTTCTGAGGTGCTACAGCCCTCTTTAATGTGGCTACTGTACTTCTGTGTAGTCTTCCTTTTCTCATGATGAAATTAATCCATGAACAGATTCCCACTTTTAGAACTATGCCTCATCTAAATACCATTTCAATACTTCATGTTTAATTCACATTACGCACTGGGCATGTGCCCAATGCCAATTCTATAGATGGGACAAGATCAGCTTCCAAAGTATAAACCCAATGCAAATGTGCTGACTTGACACATCACCTGATTCCACTTCCAGATCTTTCTGGATCACTTGAAAACATATCTCGTTTGGATCTCGCAAATCTAAGGATCAAAATCCAGCATAAACAAGTCTTTAGCTATATATTTGATGTCTTCCACCTTACTGAAGAAAATCTTTATGCTGCTGCTGTTCCCTGTTGTGAAGGTGATGTGCAGCCCTCAAGCATCCTGTAGAGTTGAGCTAGTGCATTGTCTCCCGTGTGTGAACTTCAGTAAATTTTTTCAACAATAAAAGTTAATAGATCTTAATTAAAAACTCCCACAAGCCAACAAAAATCATTCAGCAAACCATAGTATTTCTTCTGGAAAATCTTTGGTGCATTCTGAATCAATATGCATTTTGTGGAGCAAAAGAAATGAACTGCCGTTCTGGGTAGGATTCATCTTTCCAGATTTAGTTGTCTACGTTGTAGACATCCAAATGTCTATGCAGAATCCTTCATTGTCTGCAGAGAAAAATATTTTTAGGACTTGAGTCCTCTCATCCTTACTATATGATAAATTAAAAGTAGCTCTCATGAGCTACCTGCTATGAGTGTCAACTGCTCTGTAAAACTTAGCTCAGAATATTTTCTACTGTGAGATGAAGTTTCTCCTTTTTCCCTAAAAATAAAAGGAGTATCATTCAATATAATACCCACAAAAAGGCATGCAGAGATGCACTGATGTATTTTCATGATTTCAGAAATACCTGTATTCAATTTCATGAGACATTAGAAGGGATTAGAAATTATAATATAAACAGAAACTATAATCTAAGTTTAATCTGACCTGATCTTATCTTCATTTAGTAATTTGGAACTATTTGATTCTGTGATTTGTTTGCTATGGGAGAAGTTCATCCTGAGAAAGTGACTGTAGTTAGTGAGACATGATATAGCGACAAAACTTGAATTTAAACAGCCTGTGGGTATTGTTCCTGGGTTTTGCTCAAGGTAAATTTCATCACAGTTGAAAGATCTCATATGACTCTTTACTAAATAATCACAACATTAAATTGTCCTATTCAATCTGATTCATCAAAGTTTTTATTCTCATTTATTCTTATGTTCTTTATTCCACCATATTGTAATTAGTAAAAATTAATTTAATACATGATTAAAACTGGTCAAACACACTGTGCTTGCAATCCATGAAGCCTAAGATTCATGAAGTGCTGATAGAATCCCAATCAGTGGTTTTCTTCAAGCACTTTGAGAGGTACATAAAGGAGCCATCATATGAATTAAATAATTATGGTTCTTAATTAATTAGTTATTAAGATATAAATTAGTTCAATATTAAAGTTTAGCAAGGAGCACATTAGACACACCATGCAATGCTGAGTGATGTTAATGAAAGAGTATTACACTGACAAACATTTGACACCTACATCTTCCTGCATGGCATCTCTAATAACAAGAAAAGATGGGAGATATTGCAGTATGTTGAATTTCTGTTCAGAAACTGCAACAGCACTGAGCTCATGTTCACTGTACATTGCATGAGTAATTGATACTTTAAGTAAAACAGTAGGCTAGTGAGATTATTTTTTTAAAATGAAAAATGAAAATAGCTCCTGAAAAGTTCAGTGGCTCAGTGTCTGACATGAGAAATGGACTTTTATAGAGTTCATAAAGATTCAGAGCCCTTTAAAGCAGTGTTCTATATGCTTTTTGTTAATAGAGAGCCTAACAGCCTCTAAAGTCATGAATGAAAATATAAAGAAAAATTTATATGGTGTTAATACGTTCTACGCATGTTCAAGAGTTAAAAGTTAGTCTGAAGTTAAAAATTACAAAGTGGAGTAGCTCCTTGTTTAATGACAACCCATCCCTACCAGATTTACTCAGGTAATTGAGCATTCACTGTGAATCCCTGCAGAGCCTAAGGGGAAGCTGGGAGAGCTGGCATCGGTGCTGAGTCTAGGCGGTGAGACTGGAAACTCCCGTGTTGCAAAGCAAAATGTCAGAGTAGGAATTTTTCCCAGGCCAGTCACCTAGGCCTCGTGCTTACAAGCCCAGAACGGGAGACAGCAATGTACTCTTCTCCGACTGAGTCTGGATGTGTTCAGAGCTGCTCAGAAATAGAAGCCAGACTAAGTTACAGATCACAGGAATTCAAAAGAATTTACATCAGGAAAGTAGTGAAGTTACATAAATATAAGGCAGTGGAAAATTGGAAGTTCTGTGGTATTCAGTTTTTCAGAGATAAAGCCTTTTTATTTTCATGTATTTTCCTTAAGTCTCAGCATGGCTGAAAACAGCATCTCTGCTTTCTTTTCTGAAAACTGAACAATGCAATATCCTAATGTATATGAATCCTAAAAGTTTTATTCTCAGAAGTCACAATTTATACTGGATGCCTTCGAATTTATATAGCCAATTTATGAAGACTGCCATTTGTCCTTTGGAAAACCAGATCACTTTTATTTGAAATTACCACATTCCCCAAAACAGAGAGATCAGCACTGACGAAAAGCTTTTCAAATAAAAAATTACTGGTTACTTAAAAAATGGAAGTAGTGTGTTTGTTTATACAGTGTCTACACAGTGAAAAATAAAGTTTTTGGTTTAGTTTATTTCAATCTTGCCAAATAACAATTGTTTTTAATCATAAAAAAATATAAATATCACATCTAGGTTGCTCAGGTGGATAGTTCTCTGCTGTCTCTTAAAACAGATGTGAAAAGATTTTCTATCTTTTTTTTAGCCACGTAACCCAGAACATTGTCCGCCAGAGTCAGCTGGAGTGTTCCCAGCAGGATGCTCACAGTGCTCAACTCCTCTCCTACTGGAAAGATCCTTAGATTTGGTTTTCATCTCAGCAGTCTTTAATTAGCTTTCATTTCTTTGGCCTCTCATTTGTGTTTTCCAAACACAAGTGCCATATCTGTAAACCACCTTTTGATTAAAATGTAAGGTTGAGCATGCCTTATGTCTTTAGAACAAGCATTGACTTCCAGTATATCCCAAAAGTGTTTCAGCATATCCTTTCTTGGAACATCTCTGTCTGGGAGTTCTTGATTTACAAAATATATCTTCAAACGCACAGGAAGGTGCGGCAAGCAAAGTCATCAGCTCTGCAAAGGACTGACAAACAGTTCCTTTCTACTTTAGCAAGCACGTGTTGTGTACACTGCTAGATGAAAGAAGGCATGAGATCAAAATTCAGGCAACAGACCATTGTACCAAAGAACTGGAACTCACCATTTTTTTCTGCCGAAAATGAGAAAGTAATGTCAAATTCAAGAGAATGGTTTTTTTCGTGAAGATCTCGTTGAATAGCTGATGCACCGCTCCCCAGCCCTTGTGTCTGAAGCTAAGCTCAGTAGAAGACATACTCTAAACAAATACAGCTGCTCAAAGTGCATTATTTTAAAAATCAGGCCACAGGTATAGCATCAGAGGATACAATTAACATTAACATCTTGACATGTGAATTTACTATTCACCACTTTTAAGCTTTTACATACAAGCTGCAAGATCCACTGATCTGGTCATTACATTTCTGAAATAAAGGCTCCTTAAAGAAGGTACCTGAATGCCTGGACTGTTCTTGCTTCCTTGAGGCAGCATTCCCTGTGAATTAACCAACATTAGCAATTTGATCTATTTATATCTTGAAAAAAATATTCTTTTATTTCAAAATTTGCAAACTTGAACAGCTAAATGAACTTTTCCTTTATGGAATATGCAGACTTTCAAATTAATGAGAAGCCCAAATAACAAACTACGTTCAAAATCCTCTGATATTTGCATTGTTATCAGGGTCAGAATGCAGAAACTGGTGTGAAGAATGAAAATGTTTATACCTTGTGCTCAAAGACTATCTGCCCTAGTGGGCAGCTGTAACAGAAACTGATCCTTGTTAAATTAGGAAGATACTGAACAAAATGTCACAAGAATGCTTCTTGCACTTTGTGAGGACTTGGAACCACACGTGCACTTTGGGTCTCTAATGACTCTGGCAGTCATTGTGGGAAGAACAGCAGCAATGCCTGAAAGTAAGAAGTCAAGAGCAAGAAACATACTGAGATTGAGACATATCTTGACATTGCAAAAGTCATACTTCATTAAGTGCCAAGAATGGCTGTTCAGAGGCCAGTAGCCCAAATATACTTGGCTTCTTTTCATTTTTAATCATTTTGTTCCAGACACGTATAAACAATGCCCAATTGTAGGAAAGCTGGGAGGCAATTTTCAACTCCGAAGAGTATGTAAAAGGGTAAAGGAAAATCTGATGTTAATAAGGGAGAACCAGTCTTAAGAAGTACTATCTGAACAGCCTCAAGGGACTTGACAGCACATAGAAAAACAATCCTCAGGCATGACTATGCTGTGGAAGGAAATTAGGAGAAAAGTAAAGATTTAAAAGAGATACTAAAAATAACAAAAAAAAAAAAAAAGAGCAAGCCTGGGGGGNGCAAGACAGGTAGGTGTTATCCTACGATATTCCATGTCATTATAAAGAGCTTTTAGATTATTCTGCTTTACATGGAGTAGAATGTGTTAAAAATGCAGTGCAAAAAAACCTCTGGAACATTAATTTTTTTATAGAAATAATCCATTGTTTAAAATTCAGTCCAAATTACGCAGGTAGAGTATTAAGATGATACTGTTCTATTTTAAATCAGTGAGATACAATCATTGTCGTAATTTTACCAACAACTTAAAGCATGCAGAATAAACAAATCATAACTTTAGAGCTTCAATTTGAATCACTGAGCAGAGCTCTTCTGGTTGGTGGTGTGTGCCAAGTTCTCAATTTCCCAGTGGAGATGAGAAATTTTCTGGGAAAGTATACCAGCACCACTGGAATACCAGGGCAATTTTCAAACCGTAGTAAGTGCTGTTGGGTGCCCATCAAGCCGCTTTGTCACTCCCTTCCCTCAACTGTACAGGGGAAGAAAATACAATGAAAAACTCATGGGTTGAGATAAGGACAGGGAGATCACTCACCAATTACTGTTACAGGCAAAACAGACTCGACTTGGGGAAATTAACTTAATTTATTGCCAATTAAACAGAGTAGGATAATGAGAAATAAGAACAAATCTAAACCCAACATCCCCACCCACATCTTCCCAGGCTCAACTTAACTCCCAACTCTTCTACCTCTTCCCCCTGAGCAGTGCAGGGCCATGGGGAATGCGGGTGCCGTCCATTCATAGCGCTTCATCTCTGCCACTACTTCCTCCTCACACCCTTCCCCTGCTCCATTGTGCAATCCGTCCCACGAGAGACAATCCTCCACAAACTTCTCCAACGTGAGTCCTTCCCATGGGCTGCAGTTCTTCATTAACTGCTCCAGCATGGGTCCTTTCCACAAGGTACACTACTTCAGGTACAGATTGCTTCAGCATGGGTCCCCTCACAGCCACATGTCCTGTCAGAAAACTTGTTCCTGCATGGGCTCCTCTCTCCACAGGGCCACAGGTCCCGCCAGGAGCCTGCTGCAGCATGGACTCTGCACAGGGTCACAGCCTCCTTCAGGCACCCACCTGCGTGGGGATGGGGTCCTCCCCGGGCTGCAGGTGGGGATCTGTTCCACAATTAACCTCCGTGGGCTGCAGGGGCACAGCCTACCTCACCACAGCCTTTGCCACGGGCTGCAGTGGAATCTCTCCTCCAGTGCCTGGAGCCGCTCCTCCCTGTCCTTCTTCACTGACATTGGTGTCTGCAGGGCTGTCTCTCTCACATAGTCTTACTGCTCTCTCCACAGCTGTTGCACAGCTGGTTTTTTACCATTTCTTAATTGTGTTATCACAGAGGCATTACAACTGTTGCTGATGGGCTCAGCTTTGTCCAGCAAGAGATCCGTCTTGGAGCCAGCTGTAACCAGCTCTATCAGATATGGGGACAGCTTCTGGCATCTTCTCACAGAAGCGACCCCTGCAACCTCCACTTCCCAGCCACCAAAACCTTGCTACATAAACCAAATAGAGGAAGAAAAAAAAAAGAAAAAAATTATTGTGGACACATGAAACAGTAAACCAACAGAAATACTTCAGGTACCTTTGACTTTTATCACATCATCATTTCTCAACAGGCTCATCAGTTTGCTGTGGATCTTACAATGTGGCATGGTTAGACTTCTAGTTGTAGAGTTAAGTGTTAGTATAAGCATCTTGGTTTTCATTCCTGAAAAAACTTTCTAGATATTACAGCTATAGCAAAAAAATAGAGAAAATTTTTTTTTGCAGTAAAACGAGTCTGCTAATTCTAATGAGGTTAACTTACTATTCCTGGTGTGTGTGGTGGGCTTGTGTGTGTTGCAAATTTCCAATTTTTGCAAAAGGTTATCATCATTTGAGGGAAGTCTAGTGACTTCATTTTAAATACTGGAATATATTATTATTACATAATTCTTGAGAGAAAATCATCATTTTAAACTGGATTTCATCTTTTCTGTAACTCTAGCAAAGTGACAATAATTTGAGACTTATACACAGAAAGGAACATGACCTTTACAGTGTGTTCATAAAGAAATGAAAAAGAAATTACAGGAGTCAGTGCTGTCTTAGCAGTTCTTAAATAAGGCATGTATGTTTACTTAAAATACATTATTACAACCTTCTATAAAGTGCCTGGAGCTGCAGATTATCTTCTTTGGTTTCACTGAAGATGTGTTACATTTCAGTGGGGGGGCTCGATGTTTCAACTTTTTTTGTTGTTGTTCAGAAGACTTTCGAACACCGCTTCTGAACGTCCTTGGAAAGGAACTCTTTTTCCTATAGATTTGTAATCACACAAATGCAGGAAATTGTTATAATAAATGTTCTATAAATAGCCTTGTTTTCATGGATTAGCATTTCTGATTCTTCCAACCTTGCGCTGATTTTCTGGCAATAACCTAACTGAAAAATTAAGAAAATGTTCTAGAGTTTGCAGCTATTTCAATGGCATCTATGGAACCAGTTATTCTTTAAGATGTTCTGAATAAAAGTGAATTAAATCCAATTTAAAAACATTGCTTATGAGGAAAATATTCTGTTGGTGATTCCCCAGTGTCACAGAGTTTCTCTGCACAGAGAAGTACATAAACAAAAAGAGGAAGACGGTCCTTAATCATGAAGAAGACAGGCCTGACCTTGGCTCAGTCATTAAGATATCAAGTGTGAGGGAGGATTTCTCAACTGGTTTTTTGTGCATTGCATATTTCTAGTATCTTGTAATCCATCTAGCAAGTAGAAATTCTGTCACTTACAATTGCTGCCTAAATCAGTAATTACTTCAAAGTACGTAGGTGATTTAACGTAGTCATATTTAAAAAGAATAATTCAACAGCAGCTGAAGGCCTGATGGAAAAACGGGCCTATAAACAGAGTAGCTAAAATTGAATGCCTCCAGTGTAGGCTGTGTTTGTAAGTGGACAAAGCCCTTCTAATAGCAGTAAAACTACTTTCAGGAAGTATTTACTTATAGTTTAATTAAGCAAGTGTATTCATAGATGAATTATCACAAGGCAGTTCATACTAATGTTGATGATGATATAACTGTTTGCAACTGTCTTGAAAAAATTAATTTGCATCCATGTATGATAAATAGATATGTGCATGTTTTCATTGTAAATGCTGGTGTTTTGCTAAGGGACAAGGGAATGAACAGGATCTTAAAGTTACATTCATTTTGTCATGTCAAGAGAGCTTCCAGGAGTATCCATTTTCCATGACATGCCACTGTCATCATTACTTTTTTCAAACTCTCCTATTGTGTTTGTTTAATCAAAATAAGGCTCATCTGAACTGCTCAATAGCATTAAGTATGTTATTACACTCTAAGATTTCCACATTGCGTAAACCATTTCTCCTCATATCCCGACTCATGCCTTCAACTAAATAGAAATGTTTGGCTGAACTGGCAGCTCTGATTGATGACTGCAAATCCCATCCTTCCTTCCCTCCCACGTTAACACACCTATTTTAAATGGTTGCTTTCCTGACAGCTGTGATGAAGAAACCATGGGAGTAGGTAGGAACAAAAACTGACTTGATAGATTATTTCTCTCTCAAAGTCAGCATGAAGAGTTAATGCTAACCGGGTGCTACAGCACAGTTTGAGTTTTGTTTATCTGCAGCGAGGGTCACCTCTGAATGCACATGAGTTAAGAAGATCAGAGGTGGAGGTGAGAAGTGGCATTTTGCTGTTCTCTGTACTTCAGTTATGTTTGAAGAATGCTGAAAACTCAGTTATATGACCTGTGGCTGAAGAGTCTATTCTGTATTCAGGTGTGATTAGTAAAGAGAAGCTAGGCACAGCTAGAGCTGTGGGCAATTGCTGAAATTAAAATTTTTATTTGAGGTGTCTAAGTTGCAATTTCTATGCTAAATTATAGAAACGAAAATCCAAGCCATAAGCCCTGTTTGTATGGACCAAAAAGTGGAACACTAAACGCAATCACCTTTTGAGAAATGTACTAATAAGTCCTTGTGTCTCTTGTGTGCAGGAAAATAGCTTATTTTTTGTTGCTGCAGAAGCTTCAATCCACAATAGTAAGTAAGTCCAACACCTAGTACAGTGAATAACTGATTGGGATTTTTCCAATTCAGTCAATATATCAGATTAATACACTTAAAATAAATCATCACGTTATTTATTCAAAAAATCAATTGTAAGGCAAAGTCCTGAAATCCTCTCTGGGAACAGGAGTTTATCTGAGAAAGGATACAATAAAAAGTGTTCAAAGTCTCTAGGAATTGAAACATAGTCTGGAAAAAATGATCACAAATCATTAACAGAAAATTTCCCTATCTGAGGCAAGACAGGTAGGTGTTATCCTACGATATTCCATGTCATTATAAAGAGCTTTTAGATTATTCTGCTTTACATGGAGTAGAATGTGTTAAAAATGCAGTGCAAAAAAACCTCTGGAACATTAATTTTTTTATAGAAATAATCCATTGTTTAAAATTCAGTCCAAATTACGCAGGTAGAGTATTAAGATGATACTGTTCTATTTTAAATCAGTGAGATACAATCATTGTCGTAATTTTACCAACAACTTAAAGCATGCAGAATAAACAAATCATAACTTTAGAGCTTCAATTTGAATCACTGAGCAGAGCTCTTCTGGTTGGTGGTGTGTGCCAAGTTCTCAATTTCCCAGTGGAGATGAGAAATTTTCTGGGAAAGTATACCAGCACCACTGGAATACCAGGGCAATTTTCAAACCGTAGTAAGTGCTGTTGGGCATCAGTTCATACAGACAGGTAGAAGGGAGGAAGGAAAGAGGAAAAGGTGCAGAAGAGAGGCCCAGCTACAAAGTACGATATAACAAATTCAACTGGAAATTACTGCACTTTACCACGATTAAGAGTAACATAGTCACGCAAGCATGGACCTTAATAAAACTTTCATCAAAAAAATACAAGGATCCTCAACATTTACACGTAAGCACAGTGGTTTTACAGCCAAATAAGACAGCTGCTATAAACAGAGATCTGAAAGGGAAGGGCTGCACAGAAAACTTAAGAGGGAAGGAAATCCACAGCAATGTGAAACTGGGAAAAGTTTGATAAGGTGGTAAAAATAGGCAGTCATCTCCTGTTAGTAACCATGTCTTCTGCCAAGGTGAACTTCTATATAACTATTCTAAAATCTTGGATTCTTGTCTTTCTTTGGAATATTTTGACTTGTGTGTATGACGGTTAAGTCCCAGCTCCCCCTCTGCTGTTCTACAGAATGGTATTTTGGCTAGCAAAGGAGTGAAATGGGACAGGCTGAGAAAGACCTGAACTTTCATCTCCAATCTCTAACATTACATCCTCGCCCATGCTCCTACACAAAAGGAAAATACTTTTGCCAAGAGCACAACAACCTGGCACCTGGGTTTAGGTTCTTCCCGTTAACTAAGGTGTATGTCCCAGCATAATGAATCCCACTCCTATGGGCTGTTCTGGAGCCTGAAAGCATCAAAATTTCATTTATAATCCTATGTCAGAATACGAAGAACTGCCTCTGGGACTACTTACGTTTCTTCTTCTTAGCTTCTTACGTAAAACTAAGTAGCTGAAGTTGAGAGGAACTTTATTTCAATTTTTAAATGGTTTGAATTTTTCTGGCAGGTTGATCATATTTTTAAACATGCAAGTATCTAACCCAGTAGTCTGATACCAACCTTACTTAAAATTTAATTTGAAGCTGGGAGGTGATATGAACTCTGTTCTAACATAACTCAATGAAACAGGTATATACTAGAGAAGAGTTAATAAAGACCTCTCGTTTGAAAAGGAAAGTTATGCCTCAGAGATTTCTTTGAAGAAGCAAGCAAAAGTGGACACAGGACATCCTGTGTATGAAGTCACTTCAGTTCAACACAACCACCCATCAAATGTTTCTGAAGAAACCACAGTGGCAAAGCATGAGAAGGAAAATCCTTACAGGAATGAAGAACTGCACAAAAGATAAGCAACAGACAGCAAGAGAAAGTAATGCAGTTTTTAATGATTTTAACAAAGCTGGGAGATCAAGAGGGAAATTCCACAGAGATTTATGCTGGGGCTCATGGAGGTCAGCAAAATTTTAAAGATTAGGCAAAGAGGAGGAATAATGAATTGACAAACTTAGTTATATTAAAAACTTACTTAGATATGAAAGATGAAAACTGAGTGTGAAGAATCGCAGAAAAGTCACATGACGTTAAGTGACTGTCATGGTTTAAAGCTGGGCTGGCTACTAAACTAACAACAGATGCTCTTTGTTAACCCCCTCCTCCCCAAAACGTGGGGGAAAGAGAAAAAGGAAAGAAATTTATGGGTTGGAAAAGTTAAAACAGCTTTAATCTAACTACAGTAATAATGTATTATAATAATAGGAAAAATTATAATGAAATATATACAAATATGTACAAAACCAATATCAAGTCCCCCCCACCAACGACCAATACATCATCCGGATGCTGCGGGGCACACCCCAGGAAAGTCCCGGACTGTACTCAGCAGCAGGCAGGAGCTGGATTCAGGAATGCACGGATCGGGATCTAAGGTGGAAGAATCGGACAGAGACCTCCTCTGACACCGGCCATAGAAGAAGAGAGGAGTGAGACCCTCGTGATCCCTCAGCTTTATACCAATTATGATGTGTATGGGATGGAATACTCCCTTTGGTCAGTTTTGGTCACCTGTCCGACCCGCTCCTCCCCACCGCAGGGTCGCAGGGGTGACCACTTCTCTGCTCTTTCAGTTCCGGCGCACAAGAAAGTCAGCAGAAGCAAGCATCGACCTTGGTCTCCATAGGGATAACTATAAGCAAGAGCCTTTCTGCATACGATTGCTACTGATGTTCCAGCACTAACTATCAACACCGAGCCTTATCACTGCTAGAAGCAGCTCCTGTCTGGAAAAACATGCAGTTAATTTCAGAGAGTGCAGCTTCTCAGAAGAGACTTAACTAAAAAGCAAAGTTACTAGAAGAAAATTGGTTCTGTCCTGGCCCAAACCAGGACAATGACTATGTGATACTTTTTCTGAAAATATAAGTAAAGTGATGTACATCTAAGAAAACAGTCCTAAAATTGCTGGAATTCTCAGCTGTTATCAGTCAGGAATCTAAGTGACGAGACATTTTGGACAGAATAGGCAATTCCATGAGAATGTCTCCTGAATAACAGTGAGAATAGCAAACATAATGTTGGGAACAGTGATGAATTATTTGTCCTGCAAGAGAGACTGCTGAGGTAAGACATGACAGAGTTCTGTAAGTAGCATGATAAAAGTGAATTGTTCTTTTTTCCAACATAGGATTGAAATCTATTATTCTGCAGGTCATTTCAACTCATTTCACTTTGGGATAGTCTGAAGAGTACTCTGACTAAAGAAAATTACCAGATATAAATATCTGACAGGGCGTATTGGGTTTGCATGGCAAGGTTTTGGTAGTGGGGGATAACAGTTGATAATGATGTGCCTCATTAGATGACCTGTAAAGTCTCCCAGTGTGAAACTAATTTTAGGGAATATCAGGAGTGAGACAGTAAAACTCCGTGGGTGTTACAGCATCATTCTGTCAACTAAATGGTGACTGAAGAAGAGGGGTCAAATGATAACAGTGGCATGTCATGAAAAACAGATACTTCTGGAAGGTCTCATGACATGACAAAATGAACGTAACTTCAAGATCCTGTTCATTCCCTTGTCCCTTAGCTAAACACCAGCATGTCTGATAGACCCAATGCCAGCTGGCTCCAAGGCAGGCCCGCTGCTGCCCAAGGCCGAGCCCATCACCAACAGCGGTAGCGCCTCTGTGATAACATATTTAAGAAATGGTAAAAAAACTGTGCGGCAGCAGTCAGAAGAGAGGAGTAAGAATATGTGAGAGAAGTAACTCTGCAGACACCAAGGTCAGTGAGGAAGGACAGGGAGGAGCAGCTCCGGGCACTGGAGCAGAGATTCCCCAGCAGCCTGTGGTGTGGACCATGGTGAGGCAGGCTGTCCCCATGCAGCCCATGGAGATCTGCAATAGAGCAGATCTCCATGTGCAGCCCATGGCGGACCACGCACCGGACGAGGTGGATGCCTGAAGGAGGCTGTGACCCTGTGGAAAGCCCATGCTGGAGCAGGCTCCTGGCAGGACCTGTGGCCCTGTGGAGAGAGGAGCCCATGCTGGAGCAGTTTTGCTGGCAGGGCTTGTGACCCCATGGGGGTCCACCTGGAGCAGTTTGTGAAGAACTGCACCCCATGGGAAGGACTCACATCAGAGGGGTTCATGAGGGACTGTCTGCCGTGGGAGGCACCCGGTGCTCGAGCAGGGGAAGCGTGTGAGGAGCCCTCCCCGCCTGAGGAGGAAGGAACAGCAGAGACAATCTGTGGTGAACTGACTGCACCCCCCATTCCCCGTCCCCCTGCGCCGCTGAGGGGGGAGAAGGGAGAGACATGGGGAGCGAAGGTGAGCCTGAGAAGAAGTAAGGAGTGGGGGGAAGGTGTTTCTAGGATTTGGTTTTATTTCTTATCATCCTACTCTGATTTGATTGCTAATAAACTAAACTAATTCTCCCAAGTTGTGTCCATTTTGCCCATGTCAGTAATTAGTGAATGATCTCTCCCTGTCCTTATCTTGACCCACGAGCCTTGTGTTATATTTTTTCTCCCCTGTCCAGCTGAGGAGGGGAGTCATAGAGCGGCTTTGGTGGGCACCTTGCGTCCAGCCAAGGTCAACCTACCACACAGGGTAAGTCTTGTGTGCAGATGTTCTGATTGCTGCCAGCAGTTTGGCACTCCAGCATTTGCTTGCTGTGTAGGAGCGCCTGTTTTCAGGTATGCAGTGGATAAGGAATCTCTGCCCTGGAGACTGGCAGGTGTATTCAAACTGAGTGGATTAATTAAAGGAGTCACAAAGAGTTTCTTCATGAACACAGCTGAATGAAAGTAGAGTATGCTACTTGCTAGAATATCTCATTTGACACTGAACTGCAAAACAGAGCTACATGGGATGCTTAATAGTAGAGTGAAGTTTTTCACTGTTACAGAGTTTTGTCTCAGAGGGACACAAATACAATTAGTCTAGAGTTTCAAGGCACTGAGAGTGTGGCTTATGTGATTAATTTTAAATTTTGTTTCTGATTTAGATTTTCTTAGTAGGGGAAGAGAAAAATCTTACAAGAATGAGTGAAGTATTCAGGAAATATTCTAGTAGCCTTGAAATGAGACATTAATATTCACAAATAATCCCCATAAACTTTTTTTGTGAGTTCTTGTTCTCTTTTCTATCATTATTTAACCCTTTGAAGTCAAAAGAATTTTTATCTGATTTAAAATGAATCCTTCTATACGACTAATAGTTCTCTTTCTGCACCCCTCTATTCATGTTTCTCTTACTCATAGCCATTAATATTGTCTTTATCTATCATCCCAAATTTTTAGGTTTCTTTCTACACGGAAATCTGTTGTTCTTCAAAGTAATTCTCATTATTTTTCTGCACAATGGCGTATTTTCCTAATATTTTTCTTGTTCTATTTTGTATTGCAGTAATAATCCCCTTGTCCTTTTTGCCTCCTGAGTGGAACGATGTCTTGTTACTTGTTTTCACTGACCTCAGTGAATCGCTCTGAGTTCACACAGTCGTGTTTCCCTTAGTTTTAATTCCTGAAAAGGATCTCAGGATTTCTGGCCAAGATAAGTGACTGCTTTATCAGTCTCTGATGGGAATAATGCTATAAATGTTACATGGACATTAATAATGAAATGTGGTGACAGGATCATCAGAAGCTCTTTCAGACCCTGGCTACACAAAATACCCTCTGGACTTTTCCCACTAGAATATCTTCTCCCATTTGCCATCTTCTTGCCTTTGACCTCCCCGATGACCAATACGTTGATTCTTACTCTGATCCCAGAAATAAGAATCATCAGAAGGGTCAAATACTGGAAGAAGCACTAAAGAAGGAAAAGAGTGCCAGTGTGAGGTACATAATTGGCTGAGTTTGAGGAAGAAAGAGAACAGGGAATTGGGCTTTGCTGTACTGTGGAAGGTCCGATTAAATTCTAGCTTTTCCACAGATCTCCTGAGTGACATTTGCAAGTTCCTCAACTCCATACCTTCAAAGGCACTAACGTGTTGTAATCCTCCAAATTCAGAGGAACATCCCCTGTGGTTCCTAGCATGAACTGTGTGCACCTTATATAAAACAACAGAGAAGGGAACAGCTACATGAGCTATAAAAGCAAGGCAGGCAGAAGAAATATAGTGTAGGCTATATACACTCCTCTTTCAGCATAGGATGTTTAACCATGAACTCTCAGCTATGGAGATGGAGTCCTCCATGGGTGGTTGCTCCTAATAAGTGGGATTGTAGTCAAGACCACCTCCATTTCAAGATATGTATCAAATCACACATCCCCACCTACCTCTGAATAACAGAAGGTCTTTTGTCATAGTGCTGCACAGGGAATGCTGAAAAGCTCAGGTTTTGGTTTTCTCCTACCTGATTCACCATTCCACCTTAGATCTCAGCTGCTTTGAGAATGTACACTCTGACAGAAGAAATTCAGGGACCAAGACCAATATGTTTGTACAGATAACTAAGGGAAGTCTGAATCATGAGTGTGAGCACTGACTGTCTATGTCTTTCAGCATTTCTCAGTGCAGCAGTTCCTTGACTGGTTTAAACCACTCCAACTAGTTCTAGCACTAAGCACTGTGGATATAGGACAATCCGCGCCACTTGGTGTCAGTGGTCCTCACTTAGTTCTGATTCTTTTTTATTCAGCAGTATCCATAGACTCCTAAGAGGCCTGAGGTGAATGTAGTTTTTTAGGGTATTTGTGATGTCTAAATAGCAGTTAAAGGTACCCCAGGCATCACTAGGTTAGCTGAATTAATCTCTATCTCTGCTCTTTGGAGAAAGTTAGGAAACTGGAGAAGAAAATCAGATCTTTGGGAGTTTAGTCCTCATCTGCTTTCTATAAACTGCAGAGGGGAGCTGAAATGACTAACCTCCTAACCTCACTGAATCCACTAAATGTCTGGATTTGTGTCCCAAAACCACTTGAGGGTAACTTCTTTCCTCATGCTAGCACTGAGGATAAGTGTATTTGCAGGTATAAGAAGAAGAGTGACCAGGACTAGAGCAGAGAATTAATGCTATGCATGTATTTATGGATGAAATATTGTAACATTCGGTAATGAGGCCAGGGTTCTTACTCCGTGTCTTCATCTAGCAGAAAAGACACTGGCATCTTTTTGCCTATATGAGGTCTTCATCACATCATTACTCCTTGTTAGAGTTTTCCACTTCATTTACTCCAATGCTGAAACCTGCTTGTTTTCCTTCAGAGAGCTGAAACACAAGATCTATTTTTTTTCCTAAAATATGCATGAACTAAACTGTTCTCACAAAATAAACTAGTATTTTTTTAAAGAAAAGAATAAAAAGCAGTGCAATCCCAGTAACTAAGTATTCATTATATATATTAATTAAGAAAAAAAACCCATAAATGTTACAAGTAAGAACATTGCACAATATATGGTTTAACTAACACAATACTCCCCAATCCAAAATTGCAGAGTGTGGACCAAATATTCCACACTACCCAGGCTGCTTGTTCTGGACCTTCACCACATTCAAAGCATCATCTTCGCAAATGGCACAGAATCTGCAATCCTGATTCAGCTCTTTTTGAGGACTGTGATGAAAATTCCCACTGTTTTGTTGGAAGTCTTTTGGTTTTGTTTTAATTTGGGTGATTTCTCTTTTGCATGTTTCGTAAGCTGTAGCAATGCCTACAGCTAAAGGTAGAAATGGCAACCTGCAACCTGGCACTTTCTAAGGCATTGCTCACCACTGAAAGCCTTACAAGAATGCAAAAATCACCAGTGTTACTTTTTCCAAGGAGGTGGTATCCCTAAACCCTCTTGTATGCAATGACTCTTTTATAAAGTTCCAGCTATGAAAAGTACGCAGATTCAAGAGAGACAAAGAAAATAATAAAAATCTTGCAGCAGCGCAGATCAACAGCTCACCATGGGCTGGGGCAGGAGCTGATGATGCCAGGCTAGGTTGGAATGGTGATCTGTGCCATGGGCAAGGTGGAGGAGGCCCCAGGAAGGGGTAGACAGGGACAACAAGGCCTATTGGTACCCTCAGGATCATGACGAAAGAACAACTGCAGACCTCCACAGACCACCTCCTGATTTAGTTCCAGGATTTAGAGCAGCCTGTGTCATCCTCTGTGCTATATTGACTTGCCTGTACACTAAGAGACACTCCACCATTCCTGTCCTGCCTCACACCCAGCAGCATCTCCCTTGTGATGAAACGGACAGGAGAAGGGAAGCAAGACTGAAACATCTTCTGGAAATTTCACAATCCCAACAACAAAAAGCAACAGAAGTGAGTGCAAGGCTCGGAGTGATGAAGATGAAGAATCTTGCCCTGCCTGAAGAGCCTTTCTACTCAAATTGCAGTAAAATATCCAGCCTCATTTGACCCCTCTTTAGTTGACAGAATGATGCTGTAACACACATAGAGTTTTACTGGATCACTCCTAATTTTCCTTAAAATTAGATTCACACTGGGAGACTTTACATGTAGTCTAATGAGGCATATCATTACCAATAATTTCTGGGATGAAACTAAAAATTTTCAGCTATCGCAAAATGACACTTCAGAATTCATGTTAGTAATCTAATAAATGCCAGCATTTGAGCAGCCACGTTAGCTTTGACAGCATCGTTTTTATACACTGATTGGGATCTTAGTCATTCTGCCACAGAGTTTTAAAAAAGAAAGTTAGATAAATCAAGGACCACTTTATAACCACTGAGGCTGAAAACCTTCTGCTTCCAGCAACAATGCCACTGATTCTACTTTGACTTGCATTTGACTGGAAGAAATATTTTTGCATAATACTGACTGGTATTCATAAACAAAACCGCTATATTTTGGGGAAGGTCAGAAAACTTGACTAGTTTGACATAGCCACTGTGTAAAACTTTTCTGTTTCATAATTAGTTATGTTGAATTACCCATATATATAAACTACCATATTTGTGATCCCACCAATTCCTTCAAATCACAACCAATGTATTTTTCTCCACCTGTTTTAAAACATACTTCAGGCAGTTATGGATCATCTCATAGTTTCTGCTAGATCAAACAGATAAAACAAATCAAATCCTGTCCACTGGTGTCTTGAGTGCTTCACCTGTGCTATTGACAAATATGGAACTTGAGTGCCAAAGTTAAAAAATAACAATTACAACATTTAAAGTACAGCAAGCACGCAGCATGGCTTAAACTGCATCCAAGTCCTGTTTAAAGGACACAGGCTTTCTCCTAAGACACTGCAAAAGACTGAATCTGTGACTTTCCAAATCTGATTTACAATATCACCAAGACTTGAGGCACAGGGGAGAAGCTGTACCAACTACATTATGGGGAGCTGGGGATCCTTAGGAGACAGATCTGAGGTTAAGATTTATAAGGGCATATAAGGAAATCTGTTTCAACAGAATGATTTCTAGGGTAAATGAATAAAAAACAAATTGTAAGAGGAAGTATCAGCAAAGGCACAAAGGTAACTTGTGCGTTATGAGTAAGACTCATGACAGGAAAGCCACCAGTGAACGGTCACTTACTTACGTACAAAACTGCTTAAAGACACAGTCAAGGAAATCCTTCACTCAGAGTTGACCATTTAGACATCCTGGCTTAACCTCAAAAAGAACATAAGCTTAAAATCGAGCAGAAATTTCTTTTAGGGATCAAGGTATGCCTAGTGTGGGCTTCCAGTCAGATGGGCTATGGCAGAAAGTACACAATGGAGGCTAGGTGTTGTATTTAACATTTATAGACCCAGAGAAGAACAACCTCCATCTGGCACTTGTGCACGACAGCTAATTAGACACTGATAGACAAAGACAATAAAATTAATTACGCTTTTTTCACACCAGTGTCATCTAGAGAGACTCTTTACATGGTTGGTATTACTACACAGGGAGGAACAAAACTACTTATACAGTCACATATAGGAGGATGTTTAGCAACCTACTGCCCTGCTGGAATATGCTAGAATGCCAGAAGCTAAACTCCTTTACTTGCTTAGCAGCACAGTTGCTTTGCCCAAGATGAACATGTGCCTGTCTGTTGCACACCGAGATCCTGAAAAGTCTTGGATCTGTGTGAACATCTACAGACCACCTAAAATTAATTTAACATGAATCTGTCACAAGTAATTTTCCTCATAAACATGTGTGTAGAGGCGTCTGCATAAGTGATCTGAGTACCCACGCAGGATGTGGCGACAGTAGATATAATTATCTCTGCAAGAAGAGTTTAAATCCCCATCACCAAGAAAGCCTTAACTATCAGTTTGAAACCGAAGTCACAAGTGTGACCATGCTTCTCTCACTGTTCCTCCACCCCTTATTTAGGAGGCCCAATGCCATTGTAGTGCTCTTTTACTGTGATTCTTATCTCTTTCCCTTTAAGTGGCTTGTTATTATGCATTTAAGACTGTCTTTTGGTAATTAATAGTTTTTTCTATTATACTATACCATAAAACTAAATCCAGCAGTTTCCTAAGTTGGTGGAAAACTGAGTTTTACAGTCTTCAATCTACACTCTGCTACTCCAATTTCTTTCATAAATCAGGGATCTTAATAGTCTTGCCTATAATTTTTAAGCTCCTGAAGCAATAAAATAGCAATAAGACAATGATTTCACTGAGTAAGCAGTACAATGTTTTGAGGAATTGTTATGCTGATAGGGTTTTATCTCTGTTCTCAGGGAGCACGTTTCAACAGCAGTAAAACATATTGTCCATTTAGTCACTTTTTTCAACAGAAGTAAAACATATTGCCCATTTAGTCATTTGCTCAGCTATTTGAAAGAAATATATGTTCCAAACACACTCTGAGAACCTGCTCGGCTATGTCATGGTCTACTATTTTCAAAGAGTTTTGTGGATAATTAAGATTCCCTTAGATTCTAGTTTTGGAGAAGGCCACTAAAGTTAAATAGTGCCCTTCTGGAAAATATAGTGTGTAGAGAAAATAATCTGTGTTAATATAGAGACTATACTTTTCTATACAGGTATGCTAGCTTTGTGGTTTTTCCAACCAAATATCTTGATGCTCAGTGAAATCATAGTTTTGGCGTTCAAACCTCACTTCCTTCCTACCTTTCTACATGGTCTTGATATTTGAGATTAGGCATCTCATATGCTCAACACAAATGGGCTCTAATCTGCCTAATAAACAGATGTAAGCTAAAGCAGACAGTCCATTTTAGATCGTCTTCACTCCACACAGACACCCGTAATGTACTGTTATCAGCAGCTGCCTAAAAGTAGGCACAGTGCAAGTGCTGAAGCTGAGAAGAATAGGCTGCACTTTTAGTAGCTCCATTAACTTCTCACCACTTGCAAAGCCCTATGTTGGCTTCCAGCTGTCAACTCAATTTCTTTCTTTGGGATCAGTCCAAACTCAGTGTAAATTCTCTTAATTTTTTGGCAAATTGTTATTCTTTGATGTCCTTTCTCATCGTCCTCAGGACAGCAGCCACAACTGCAGCAAGCAAAGTCTTCTTATCAGTACTTTCTACTCAATCATCAGTATCCCTCCTGTATTCAGTTCTTCCTTCCTGGGCTTTTATCTTTGCCAGGGACTAAAAAAGAATAATTTCTGTGCTGTGGAAACCTTGGGGTTTTTTCTTAGTGTCTTGAATTATTGTAGCCTGACATGCTCCTTTTTCTTGCGCATATTTTTTAAAGTAGAGAATTTTTTTTAAAAAAGCGCTTTGTAAGCTAGCAACAAATAGTAATTTATTTCCACTTCTATTGTCATTTTTCTAAATATTTTCTGTGTATCAGTTACTTTTTTAATTGGAAATTGCCATTTTTCGAAACAGAAATGTATCATCAGATAGCAATGCAAATATCCATCCTGGATCTCCTTTGCTAATAATTAGGCTTATTTCCTTTTTTTTCCTTCAGTTGACATGGAGAAAAACTGATAACCACCCTGTTTACTACATTAAATAGTACCATACTTTTATGCCTTTCTTAGTCTTCTTGACCAAATAAAGTACATTCAGCCTTTCCATAGTGATCATGCATTCTCATATCTGTCTTGATCTCCCTTCTGGACTTTCTCCAGTTTGTCTGCATTCTTCTTTTCCTGCTTACAGTCTTCCTAGCTTCATTAACACCACATAAAAAGTATATTACCTTCTTTGTAATACAAACTTGTTCTTAAAACATCCCAGAATAAGGGTGGTTTTGGGTTTGTTTGGTTGTGGTCTTTTTTACTCCTGTATGGAAAGTCTGAGATTATTGATACATTTTGAGGTATTTAAATTCTTCATAAATATTACACTTTACTGACTTTTAAAAATTTCAGATAATTTCTCCAGTTTAGTAGGATGTTGCATTGCAATCCTCTTTACTATACTATTTATAGTCTACTACTTATAGTCCTCTCAAAGATGAAGTGCAGTTATTCTGTTGGTCAAGATAGATAAAATTACGTTAGCTGTTTGCTGTGGTTTTAAGTTCACAGCCCTCTCTCTCTAGTGAACCGATCAGACATCCTCTACTACTCATTTCTCATTCACTACTCCTTCTCGATTCTCAAATGCACATGTATTGCTGCCTGCCCTGTTGAACGTAGCGCCATGCACTTTCATATCTGAGCCTTGGCTGGATGAAAAAGTGGTGAAGAAGGGGACTATGGGGCCTGTTCACCTTAACATAATGTCACCTCTCTTCCTCAATTGCTCAGTCTGCTCAGTGTTCTTGTTTAACTGAAGAAAAGTCCTCTCACTTCGGGAGTCATTTAAGTGTTTGCAGGTCCAGAAATCTTGTTCTACAGTATATTCCTGACAGCAGATGTCAAACTTTTCTAACTCCCTAAACCCAGACTTGCGGATCACCTTGCAGTCATCATCTTCTCATGAGGAACATGCTCCCCATATACTGTTACAGACTCACTCAAAACTCACCTGAACTCACAACTTGATGGAAGAAGCACCCTAAAACAGGATTACCTTTGCTGTCCTTTGCTCAGTCATACAGCTCTGTGCATTGCACAATTCTACAGCTTTCTGTACTCAAAGAGCAAGACTACAGCCCACAAAGAAAAACTCGAATGCATCTTTCCAAGTCTTTATCTAGGGTTCTAGTTTTTGGAAAAGTTATGGCCAAATTATGAAGTCAGCTCAACTAAAGATAAAAAAACCCAAACAAACAATAGATCTTCCCACAAAACAGTGATAGTCTAAGAACTAATTTCTTAAAAGCTTTTGTAACCTTCTGTGAGATCTTTAGAAAGATCATGCTTAATTAATTACAGTTATCATCATATATTCACCTGAAGGCTTGGTGGAGAAATTGTGAGTGTTTTAAAAACAACAAGTTTTTTGAAGGGAATAAATTCAGAACGTTGACTTCTAAATACAAAGTCTAAGGGATGATAGATGTAAAGAGGCCACAGCACAAAGGATCTGTCTAAGAGGCAAGTGGTTATATCCATTGCAGCTGTGTGTTAGAAGCATCTAGATGATGATGGCCACACATTTGTTATTAAATGGTGAGACAATTTACGTCAGGTGGTCAGCTTGCACACCATTCCTGAGTGATGAGAGTGTCCCTTCAGCAGATGTAGAGCTTAGTAAATGGTGCAATTCAGAAGTGAAAAATGAGCTTATCCTGGGCAATAAAGGGTTTCTGCAAAGGGAGGAGGACATTGANCCACCCAACCTGTATCTGTGCTTGGAATTGTCCTGACCCATGTGCAGGAACTTGCACTTGGCCTCGTTGAACTTCACACGGTTCATATGGGCCCACCTCTCAAGCCTGTCAAGATCCCTCTGGATGGCTTCCCTTCCCTCCAGCATGTCAACTGTACCTCACAGCTTGGTGTCTTTGCCAAACTTGCTGAGGGTGCACTCAATTCCACCGTCCGTGTCACTGACAAAGATGTTAAACAGCACCAGTCCCAATACCAACCCCTGAAGAACACCACTCATCACTGGTCTCCACTTGGACATGGAGCCATTGACTGCAACTCTTTGAGTGTGACAACCCAGCCAATTTCTTACCCAGCGAGTGATCCATCCCTCAAGTCCATTTCTCCAATTTAGAGACAAGGATGTTGTGTGGGACAGTGTCAAATGCTTTGCACAAGTCCAGGTAAATTATGTGAGTTGCTCTTCCCTCATTCACCAATGCTGTAACCTCATTGTAGAAGGTCACCAAATTTGTCAGCATGATTTGCCCTTAGTGAAGCCATGTTGACTGTCACCAATCACCTCCTTATGAGCATTGATTTCTTCATTGGCTGTGTTATTTTAAGCATTCCTCATCTGTCACCAGGTAGTTCTCAGCCCTTGATTTATCCCTTTTGCTGGGTCATTACAATTAAAACCATTTTTTCCTGGTTTAGTTTCCTGCTGGATGTGTTCCCTAATACAGTGAACTTGAAGCAGTACAGAGGGAACACGTAGGATGGTAAGAGTGTACGAGCTGCTTAATTAGTTTAAATGCATATCTACTTTTTATGCCAAATATCTTAGCATGGCCTCTGGCAGTTGGACAGGCAAGTTAACCTCATCCTCATAGTTAGGCTTGCAACATAATATAGATACTTGTAGGGCCTCTTCAGAGTCAGAAAGAATCAGTAAGTTTCCAGACATCTCCTGGAAGGATACCTATGTTCTGACAATTCATTTTAAACATGACTTCATCACTCACTAGTGATTAAACTGTAGTTTTATCACAGCATATATAAAGGACATCATTTTGTTGCAGAGGTAAGGATCAGATCTAGAAAGAGATT
>VZSC01000279.1:44175-62466 GCA_013398225.1 Steatornis caripensis | reverse complement strand
CCACCCAACCTGTATCTGTGCTTGGAATTGTCCTGACCCATGTGCAGGAACTTGCACTTGGCCTCGTTGAACTTCACACGGTTCATATGGGCCCACCTCTCAAGCCTGTCAAGATCCCTCTGGATGGCTTCCCTTCCCTCCAGCATGTCAACTGTACCTCACAGCTTGGTGTCTTTGCCAAACTTGCTGAGGGTGCACTCAATTCCACCGTCCGTGTCACTGACAAAGATGTTAAACAGCACCAGTCCCAATACCAACCCCTGAAGAACACCACTCATCACTGGTCTCCACTTGGACATGGAGCCATTGACTGCAACTCTTTGAGTGTGACAACCCAGCCAATTTCTTACCCAGCGAGTGATCCATCCCTCAAGTCCATTTCTCCAATTTAGAGACAAGGATGTTGTGTGGGACAGTGTCAAATGCTTTGCACAAGTCCAGGTAAATTATGTGAGTTGCTCTTCCCTCATTCACCAATGCTGTAACCTCATTGTAGAAGGCCACCAAATTTGTCAGCATGATTTGCCCTTAGTGAAGCCATGTTGACTGTCACCAATCACCTCCTTATGAGCATTGATTTCTTCATTGGCTGTGTTATTTTAAGCATTCCTCATCTGTCACCAGGTAGTTCTCAGCCCTTGATTTATCCCTTTTGCTGGGTCATTACAATTAAAACCATTTTTTCCTGGTTTAGTTTCCTGCTGGATGTGTTCCCTAATACAGTGAACTTGAAGCAGTACAGAGGGAACACGTAGGATGGTAAGAGTGTACGAGCTGCTTAATTAGTTTAAATGCATATCTACTTTTTATGCCAAATATCTTAGCATGGCCTCTGGCAGTTGGACAGGCAAGTTAACCTCATCCTCATAGTTAGGCTTGCAACATAATATAGATACTTGTAGGGCCTCTTCAGAGTCAGAAAGAATCAGTAAGTTTCCAGACATCTCCTGGAAGGATACCTATGTTCTGACAATTCATTTTAAACATGACTTCATCACTCACTAGTGATTAAACTGTAGTTTTATCACAGCATATATAAAGGACATCATTTTGTTGCAGAGGTAAGGATCAGATCTAGAAAGAGATTTGGATCCAAAGTATCACCACCCGTTTCCTGTCTCCATCCAGGGAACAAAATACCCCATACCTGTGTATGTCATAGAAGATTGTGTGAAGGATCATTTCAACAAGGCCAGACTCCTGCTTATGCTGCCATGGTTAATCTACGAGCTCTAATTGCTCAACCCAAGTATGCTGGAATTCAGGATTGAACTGACTCGGCAATAATTTTTGTCAGATGTAATACAGCTGTGTGAGCCAGAGTCAAAGTTTAATACAGCAAAAATGACAGCACCCAAAACTGTTATCTGCACAGCAAGAGGATTTATAGCAAAAAAATAAAATAAAATAAAAAATTAAATTAAATTAAATTAAATTAGTGAAAGTATAAATCAGAGCAAGTTATAAAAGCACTCAAAAACCCAAAGATTGAAATAAAGGATAAGATTGAGTTGCTAATAGTCTATATTACACTGTCATTTAAGCTTAATTATTACTGGTAATACTCCCCACCTCCTTAACTACACTGGCATGATGCCAGATGAGAAATATTTTCTTCTTATTCATAGCTTTGAAAAAACACACAGGATTACATAGACACAGAAGAGGTCTGGGCAACTAGTACTGCGTAATCACACAACTGCATTGCTTCATCATGAAGTGTATGGCTTAATATTTGTTTGCTGGCAACAGGCAGAAGTATCCACAATCCCATCACATTGTATCATCTAGTGCATCTTGGACTTTTTTTTTCACAAGCATTAGGCATGTGAAACTGTCATAGGTTTAAACAGGGAGAGGTTCCCACTATGAATTTGTAGTACCTTCTCACTTCTGTTTGACTCTTGCATTTGTACGTAATTTAGTGTGTTCTCAGATCATGTTGCAAAGTGCAAACGACAGTGGCAAGTTGAAGTCAGATACAAGTCAGAGGACAATCTCCTACTACCTAAAGTGAATTCCTACTCCTTTTTTTCAGCGTAACATCTTTAGATAGACCAAGTAAATATACGTTCACCTGAACTTGAACAGAATGTAGATCCACACCAGAAGCTAATTACAGAAATGCTAGCTGGAAGAGGTGTGTCCAGATGTCTCAGTTCTAACTTCCTGCTTAAACCAAGAGTTTCATCAATGCTGTATTACATCAGGCGCAGCTTTGATTAGCTTTGCCTTGAAAACCTCCAAGGACAGATAGCCCACAAAGTCTTCCAGTGCTGCATAACCCCGCCCCCACTAAGTGAAGAAACTTTTCCTAATGTTCAAAAATGTTCAGCCTCTGGCTCTTTTGTCTTGTCATACATCTGCCACTAAGACAGTCAAGTTGGTCAAGAATGACTTGTCCTTGGTATTTTGTGCTTCACGCTCCTGAAGGTCTTTCTTGTCTTTCCAGTGCCTGTAAATGGATTGCAGAAGCATATGATGTCCAGTCTGAGATGAGGTTCACTAGCCTTTCTGGTCTGGAGCATCCCTTTTGCCACTCATAAAGATGAGCATAATATTAACATCTTTCCAGTCAGGGACCTCCTCCAATCACTATGCCATTTTTGTAGGTTACAGACAGTCATCCTGCAATCACGCTTCTGTGAACACCATCTAGCTCATGGTTGAGAATACACTCAGCTTTTTAAAGTAGTTTTTAATTCGTTGCATCCCCACTGTTGGCTAGCCACCTTCCCAATCTCCTATAGGCAGTGTTTGTGTATATCTGGGTTTTTGTGGTGTTTGGGGCAAAAAATTCAATGAATACTTCAGCCTTTTCAGGATCGTCTGTCACTGAATTGACTCTCCCATCAGTGAAAATTCATCTCTAAACTTTGTTTTGCTACAGCCATACTTGTAGAATCCCTTCTTGCTACATCCCTGTCCAGGTTTAACTCCAGCTGAGCTTTGACTTTGATGTTTTCACTGAGAGCCTGAAGAACACCCAGATGTATTGCTGTCCTTATTTCCACTTCTATGCTTTATACATACTAATTCATTAAGAAGTTCCTTGCTTTGCCAAGCTGAAATACTGCAAAAATTCTTCCTATTTCTATAAATTGTTTGTGTGTGGAGATGGTCTTCAGCTTTCAGTAAGTTTTCTTTAAAAGAAGTTAGCAGGCTCTCTGGAGTGCATTTCCCCCTCATGACAGCCTCTGATTGGATTCTGCTAGGAAGTTCCCTAAATAAGCTTAAGTGAATTGTCCTGAGGTTCACAATTCTAACTCTGCTGCTTCACTTCCTCACCTCCCTCTGGATTTTGAACTCAGCTATCACATGGTCACTACAGTGTAAACTACCATCTACAACCACATTTACCACCAGTTTTTTGTGGGCAGAAAGTCAAACAGATTATCATGAAAATATTTCAACTGACCCATCACAACTGACGAGAGAGGTTATGACACAACGTATAGAATTACAAGAGTAATTCTTTATTCATGTGCATGAGGTGTCCTCTTCGAATTGAGGCACACCGAATGCAGTTTTACACGTGGTTCTTATACCTTTCGTGCATTCAGGTACAAGATGATTTGACCAATCGATACTTGACACATACATACTAATATTTTTAAAAGCAACCATTAAGCTGTGATGTCACCATCCACCTGCTTCTTTCTTGACCCAGAGGTCCCTGGAGTCAGTCTTGCTACTGTTCCTTATCTATGATGCCAGATAACGGGAGGATTTCACAGAGGTGTTGGAGGGGCTGGTGGTAATTTGATTAGCTTTAAGATTCTGAGAAATAAAGGTCCTTCTCTTCAGGGTGGGGGCTGTCCTCCTCCTTGCAATAAGCTGGGGGCCTTTAGTTATGCTGACTTAATCTGACTATGCAGTATTCAATGTAAACTATATATCTCTTAAGAAAGCTAATAAAATTTCTTATTATTAAGAATGTTCATACAATTTCATACTATAAAGACTAATTTGTACAATAGCTAGAGGATGAGATTTTCTTAACATAGACCTGTCTGGCTTCTCTAACATTTATACTAGAAAATTTTCACCAACAGGAACTAAAAATTTCTTGTATTGTTTGCACAATACTATCTTCCCCTTCCACGAAAAACATCCCATGGGGACATGAGTTTGTGATCAGGACTCCTGCACTAATTTTGATGCCATTTGCCCACATTTCAATTCAGACTTGAAGTCTATGGGGACTTCCACTTTTGACACATCTAATTGTGTCAGGATTGTGTTAGAAAGGGTATAGATTATGCTGACAGACTAAAAACTTGCAACTTGATGCTGCCCCAACAGAAGATTTTGCTGCTAAGCACCCAGCATATCCAGTCTGTCAACAGCACTACTGCTCCTGCTATGAGAGTGCATGTAGACAGAGCTTTGTGGAATCAGATTTCATGTTTCTAGTGCTCTTCCTTTCTCTTAAGGATTCAAGAAGTGTCACTGTTGTACAACATATTCTTCACTGTGGGTAGTGAAGTATGGCTACACATTTGTTTCAGTTCAACTGAGTAGCATACAGCTGCTAGCTAAATTTGCCTCCTCATGTTTTCACATTTCATCAACATTCGTTCCTCTTTCTGTTTGATGTGAATGCCTTAGATGATAAAGTATCCCCTCAGCCTTTAGCTGTAAACTAGCCCTATCGTAGAGCTAGTACTCAGTCAAAAAGCTGATTTCATTCACTGGTGCCCTTGCACTGGATTTGTCAAAAATGGCTTCTAGCCAAAAACACATCAACTCCTAATGTCCCTGGACTTTCAATTCTGCTCTAATCAAGGACCCCACATTTGAAGATACATGCATTTTGGTGAAAACCAAATACATTCTAGTGAAGCCTGAATTACTCTGCTATCTTCAAGAGTAATCACATTAGTTTCTGTGGCTTGCAATATGACCTAGGGTCAGTTGGTTGGTAAATCACAACTCAGGTCACCAGAGTGCCTCAGCTTCAACTAGGACCTCTTGGTCCAGAGCCCAAACAGCAGACACTGACCAGAAACAACAGCAAATCCCCAAACTTCTTCCTTTTGCTGTGAGACCAGTGCTGCCCCACCTTTTTGTCTGTGATTACACTGAACATACGTGTTCAGTGTACATGAGAAAAATAGGTAGCTTTAAACTTTAGAGTGGCACAGAGAACATGTTCCTGTGTTTTATCTCAGGTCAGAAAAAATAATCCAGCAAGGAGAATTACAAATAAAACTTTTTTAATATTTAACTAAATTTATCAGGAATAGGGGAACTGGCAAGCAATACGGTGCACTTCGAATATTGCTTGTTATTTTTACATGACCTTTATTACTTAACCATATAAACAGCATTTCAGTCTTGATAAAGAAAAATAAGTGAGACTGTTCATGTGGAAAAAAAGTATTTACAATCCATTAATGAATCTTTTATGGTAGTCTTTTATATATCTGTGTATTTGCCATATAAGGGTGTCCTGGTTTGGGCCAGGATGGTGGGCAAAGCAGCCTGGCCCCAGCCGACCCTCTTCTTCAGGAACAAAAAAGAAAGATAATTGGCTTATTAGTTTGTCAATAGCCACATGTATGGTACAGAATTTTGAGATTTGATAGGATACTGTAAAAAGAGTGTGTGCACAATACTTTCAGTCAAAATCATGTATTTAGAAGTACAAACTTATATTCACTTATTGAAGTAAATGATTAAATATATATATATATATATAATTCAAATGTATATATAGTAAATTTCTGAAAAATCTACTATGGGAGAAATGGATATGAAATTTTGCAAGAAAAAGCTGTGCTGAGAGCCGGGCAGCCAGCAAGCTGAGCAGTCTGAAGGTGCCCTGCGCAGCAAGCCCAGCCATTCACATACTTGCCAGCTAACTGGAGAGCATTTCATTTTATAGCATCAGTGTTTTCCCAGCATTCTGTTACAGCAGAAAGTTATCAGCTGCTATGAAGAGTGCCTTTAAATTATTAATCCAGTGCACAGTTTACTTTGCAAAATGACACATACAGATCAGAGTACTCAACGGTTTGCCTTTAGATATTTTCTTTCTGGTAGCAGAACACGGCCAGAAAGACCGTTTTGCATTAAAAAGGACAGAGATCATTATGTGCTGCTACGTGGACTGAAATACTCTAAATCAAAAATTTCTTAAATGAAAGTTTTAATACCAAACATGGGAGGCTAAAGAACTCGGTTCTTCAGTTCCCCAACCATGATAATCTTCTTCTGTGACCTACTGCAGTTAGCAAAGGCTGTTCACAGACCCAGAGATTTGCCCATGAATTTTTCACTGGCTGTATTGGGTCATAGTTAGTAAGAACCGTTTGCATGAGGAACTATGGAGACATGGACTTACTGCCGAGTCAGAGATTTTGAAATTTGTAATCCAGCAATTGCATGAGTAGCCTTTATTCTGAAATAAGAATATTTTAAAGGAACTCTGGACTGAAATTCTTCTCACAAAATGGAACTGTTCTTATCTTTAAAGAAAACATGCTAGGTGGCTGCTGTGGCCATTAAAGCAGCTTGCTTTCTCTATAGCGCTTGGCAGAAACAGGTTTTCTTTACTAAGTCTCTGGCTGTGCCTCTGAGAGCAGCACAGAACCACCAGCCGCTCAGCTGCTTTTTATGTAGCGCTGCCAGGAACAGTGTGCCAATATTTGTATAAACAGTTTGTCCCTGTTGTTTTACTGGGAAAAAAAAGATCATGCAGTTTCCAACACTGTCTAAATTTCAGCCTTCCTGCATCTTGAAGGATAATCACATTTTTGAGTTAAGTAAGCAGGAAGTGTAATCTAATCTCTGAGCAACCAAGGGGAAGGACCTGTGCTCCAGTAACATGCCTGAGTTTTGCTGAGCCATAGCTGTGGGAAATGCAGGGATACCAGAATAACTGCTCCTCCGAAACATTATCTGTGAGACCATGTGATAGCAAGAATTTACTACAAAGAAAGACATGCTCATCATTCTGTAGTAAAGTAATTACTATCAGAACTTACACCCCCTTGTACCTGCCTATAGTCTAACAAATTTCTCATATTCACTCTGATAGTTACAGAACATGAGTGAGAAAACAAGAGGCACAACCGAGTACTCTGTGACTGTGTTCATTACATATACATAAGCGTGTTCAGGCTGACTAAATACCCTCTGCTGTTCTTGCAGCTTTGGTATTGCAGACCCCCAGCAGCTCCATTGATGTTCTCGTTCCTTAACAGTTAAGTACACATAAGAGTATTGTACATTGACACAGAGCAGATTTGGAATAAATTCCCTAGAGTCAGTAGAATAACACCAGTATAACAGTAATTCAAAAGTCAGGACCAGGCTTCCTCTTCTCAACTTCAGCAAAGCACTGCTGTTTTCCTTCTGTACCTTTTCAGACTTGGTTTGTTTCCTTTTTGACATGGATTTTTTGTTTGCATTACAGACAGAGGTCACAGGAATAGCTGTTTTCAAATAAATTTTCATGTTGATCACCATTTTGCATATTTTAGATTGCAATTGTCCCTTTTTTGTGTAGGAGTGCTGTCAAACACTACTATAAAATGCCAAAGCATAAGAATCGCAGGAGACACTGTCTCAGTATTCAGAAAGCATCTAAAACCGCCTAACAACATATCCCCTTCCCCAAGCTTTGTGTACCCCCAGAAAAGTTCCAGATTCTCCTGAAATAATTGAGTCCCCTTATAAAGAGACCAACAAATCTTTCAAGGTCTATTTGATCCATTTGTTTAGGGTCTTTAGGAGGAAGTGGTGTGCAAATGACAAAACATCAGTGGGAACTGAAAAGTTGCTGGTTGTGTTGGACAGAGGGCCATTTCTCTGAACCACGAAAGGCTAAATGGCTGCAAGTCACAGGGCTCCTAAGGAGGGTAAGGAGGCATAATCACATGCATCTTGCCACATTTACAAAGACAAGGAGCTCCAGCAGGCGGTGTTCTGTAAACTGAAAAATCAACATCCCACACCTGTAACAGCAAACCAAACCTGGAAACTATAACTTGGGAGCATGCCCTTAACAACTGGAAATAGGTTTGGGGGTTGGCTGTTTTAAGACATTTTTTGTTTCATTTGTCATCAAATCACAGTGGCTACAATGCCAGTATAGAAGAGAAATTCATAGACACAGTAATGAAAATTCATTAAATTCAACTTGGCAACTCAATGGGTAAAAAAGCATAACCTTATGCCCTCCAACATCTGTTACCGCTCTAAGGAAGGTATCAAAACTTCAGTCCACTAAGCATTAAGAGATTAAATTCAGGGATTATTACCTGAAACATCAAAATGGCAATGTTCCTAAACAATTTTTCCTTGAGAAGAAGTCATTATAACGACCCTGGTTCTGCCTGTCAATAATTACAATAACACCAAGTTCCAAAATTATTTTGAAGACAAGCACAAATCTACATTGCTTATTCAAAAAAGCTCCTAAAAGCAGATCATTAAGAAATAAAACTCTTCCACAAAGTGTCTAAATTCTCCAGAAACATTAAATGACTTCACTGGCTTTCCTGGTACAAATCTATACAAATAAATTAGAGGTGAGCTGACATTAAATATTAGCCTGTATGGGTTTATATCCAGTTTCTGTGCAACTAGGACATTAAAGTTTACTAAAAATCATACACATACATCATTTCAGCATAGTCCATGAACATTTTTTGTCATTTTTATGTTGTTCATAATAATGAAATACAGCAGTTACTCAAAGTAAAAGCACCAGAGTAACTGTATTTTTCTAAGTAAAAGCCATTTAGCCTCTTTCAAAAGAAGTTAAAAAGATCTCACCATGAAATTACATCACTAATAGAAGATGTAGCCACTGCTCAGATGAAACAGTAGAATGACAAATTCAGACAAGTAGAATTTGAAATTACTAATTTCACAAAGCATCTCAGGAAATAACTAAAATTATTCACTATGTCAACCAGAAAATCCTAATGAGAAGGAATAACCAGAGATGTTTAGTCCGTTAAAGGAAATTCCTCAAACACATTCCTTCTGAGAAAGCTATCTCCACCAGTTGTGCATAATGGGCAAGAAAATTTTAGAAGCAGCATTCACCAATTGAGAGAATCGACACCAAGGCAATAGAAAATCATCTACGAGAAGCGGAAGTCCTTGACTCTGTTTGCAAGCTCCAGGAATCAAGGCAAAAGATGAAAACTGTATTCAACATGCGGAAACGTATTAATAAAAAAGATAGTTAAGCATTCCTGAAAAAATGGATGGATGCCAGCCATGGATGGATGCCTATGGATCTGTTAAAATAGGCATGACTACATTACCCAGTCTTACTAAAATCCATTTAAGTTTTAAAAGAGTTGAGGAAAGGTGCATTCTGGTTTTGAAAAACGTGCAGTGGTGTGTTATTTCAGTGACAGCAATGAGACATCAACACAGGACATAAATTTGTCTACCCCTACTGGGAGAAGAAAAGAGGACCACCTTCCAGAACCACTGTAGGACTCCTCAAATAACTCAGACAATCAAGTATAAAAGGGAGGACTGGAATGAAACAGGGATCTTCTGATGGTTCCTGGGTACCAACTGCTCCAGTCAGAGGTGTGTCCCTGTGCTGATGAGCAAACTCCAATAAACCTTATGTTTTATGTCTGTGAATCCTTAGGCCTCTTTCTTATAATATATGCAAATCGCAAATTCAGAGCTTGAATCTGAAGGACAGAAGAAGAACAGTGATTGCACAGCCAAGAAAGGAGGAGAGAGAGCATGGCATTTTGGGAGACAGTCACTGAAAAGAGGTGTAGCAGGAACAGGTTCTAGACAGAGACTCCAGAGTACTAAATGTTCCAAATGAAGCAGCACAATGGTTTGCAGTTTTTATAGAAATACCTAATGAGTTTCCCAAACGGAAACTCTCATCAGATTGGACTAGTACCAGTAAACATGTTACTGACATAAAGAAACGTAAATTAGTTCACACTGAGCTTTGCCTTGCCAGAAATAGATGTGCTTGAGATAAATCAATGATAGCTTGAGTAGCTGCCCACAGCCAAGAGGAGGAAGAGGAATTCCTCCCAGGCACCAGGCTCCATCCTTTATTTTCCTGTGTCCTGGGAGGCAGCAGAAGCAGCAAGCCCAGCTCTGCACGTTTTCCCACCAGCTTCCTCTTCCCTCCCTGTCATGGGAGTTGCTCAGCCCCAGCCAACCTCCACCCACCCTCCAGGTCTATTTCTTGGAGTAGCAAAATTCAGTGTTAGGTCCAAGGTTTGACTTATCTCTGTTGCATATATTCAAGGTGGGGAATTGCTGTGTCAGGTAAGTCTAGGGTCTAGGAAGTCATTGTGGGACAATCCTAGGGAAAATATTTGTGCCTCCAGAACACACAAAGATTCATCCTGCTCTTCCTATATAATGCTTTATATAACATGTAAAAGGTAAGATGCAGCACAGCATGAGGTGGTGGATAGTGTAACTTGCTTCTCTCTGAAGTCTTCGCTGGAGGATTACATTACCCTTACCTGTCTAAGGGTAGCTTCAGCCTTATTTAATTCCACGTTTCCATTAGAGGGCATAGCTCTTCTCTTTCTTAGGACGCTACTTCTAAAACTCACCCTAACAGAAAATTTTCTTTATAAATGTATTTAATATAGATGTGTTTTTGTGCCTAACTCTGTTTCAGTACTTTTTCAAACAAGTGAAACAACTAGGCTTGGGGATTCCAAAACCTCCTTCTCAGTCTGCGTATAGAAATTGCTTCCTCAACTCTTTCTTTCTTACTATGAAGTGTGTGGTTTTAATTTAACAGTATTTTTGGTTTAGAGCAATGATACATTTGTTTTTTCCTTTACACTTCTAGCTTCAATCAGCTATGTTAAAAAGTCTAGTAAAAAATTATGATTTTACCTTTAAAACCCCACTTTTTTGTTTTTGTTTCTAATGTCATGTCTAAGCAAAAACCTCAGAGGCAAAGTGGAGGAAGAAAAAGGTCTTGTAGACTCCAGAGAGACAGAGAGAACCTTTATCCATTTGGGGTTGGGGGGTATGGTGGTGGGTTGTGGCTTGAGGTATGGGCATACATATTCTTCATATTATTCAAACGTAAACTCTGGAAAGTCTTAGGAGGACCTGCACTGTGTATCCTCCTAAGAATTTGGTTATATGTAACCTTCGTCCTCATCATTGTCCCCGGCTTGGAGGGGCCCATGCTGAGGTCATCTGATTAAGCCACTAAGAAGGATGTGGAGAGCTCATAGCCAAGATGATGACAGCATCCCAAATTCCGCTGCTTCATTGGAGCTCTCTAGTGGAATATATGCTGCAGAGCAGCCTCCTCCTATTTTGACTGCCTAACAAGACACACCAAAATATTGAGCTTGATTGTTATTCTGAGGCCCTGTGATGATAAGTGATGTACAAAAAAAGTTGGAATGTTCCACAGCACTCTCTTTTTCGATACCTATTATGAATTTAACCTAACTTCCCTGAAGCCCTCAACAGCATAAGCTGGCAGAGAAGCAAGGGGGAACGGTTTCTGCTGGGATTGAAGGTAGGGCTTCTAGATAGCCAACACATCATGTCATATTTTATATTATATTACATAGACTTACATTTTTAGAATTTGGTCTAGCTGGATACAAATAAACACGAAACCCACATGACCAGACTGAGCTTGAAGAATATTCAGAATTCTCTGTTTATCACATATTTTTGCTGGTTACTTCAATGTTAGAATCATTTGAATAGGCACCACTAATGGTCCAGACAGAAGTGAGATGATACTGCTGTGGTTTGGGTAACTGAGATAAACAGGAGATGGTTAGCACTGTCCCTCAGCTATAGGCTAAAACTCTTATCTTTCCTGCTGGCCCTTCTTCATAATAAAAGAAACTAATTTAAGCAGGGCTGCTGACAGAACCACAGCCCAGAGAGGGTGGACTCATTCATTCTCCGTCTTCTTCCCTTTTTCCACTGCTGTTTGTCCACATCAGAGGCTCTAAGACAGACCTACCTGCAAGGCAGTTGCAGCATTCGGTGTTAGCCAGATGCTCATAAGCACCAGGTCTCCCATTTCAGATCCAACATCAGTACAGGGCTCCAGGAAGCCCCGTGTACAGTCTTGGTTTAGCTTTGTATCCATCCAGTTCCTGGGTGTAATGCCATGAAATTAATGGACAGAAACTGAGGAAAAGATATAGGAAGGAAGAAATACATTAAAAATTAGAACAAAGTGGTATGTGCATTTCTACTGCATCTATATACTTGTGAAGAAACAAGAGAGCCAAAGGTTCTGATTCACAAGATCAGGATGCGAGGCTGGATAGAAGAGATGTACAGCAATATGCTTCGTAAGCATTGCCAACAGAATTTCTGAAAACCCTTTTGGAAGCAAAGCGTGATGCTCATAAATTTCTTGCTAATCGGTCAGTTACCATCAATGTAAAGAACCAGCTTCTACTTCCCATGAGCCATTAGAGACCCTGTCGTACCTCAGTGACGATGCTTTTATGCCTGGTGCTACTGTCACACTTAAATACACCAAGTGGGTATCAGGTCTTTTTCTGTTCAGGTCTGAGCAGAAATGCTGTACAAACCGGTCCATAACTGTCAAAGCTAGTGCTGCACTGTGATGATCTTTTCTGACTGTCTGCATAACACAAGACAAGACTTCCCTGAAATCATGTTTGAACTGCTCCATTGTTGCAAAACTCTCTCCAGGCTCTTAGAAATTGCCATCAACTAATGAAACAATTGGAGGTGGGAGGGAAGCAAGATTAGGAGCTATAAAATGAGTGCGTTGCCATAAATACGAGGAGGTTTCAGCCCACCACCTGTGTTTCATATCACCACCTAAGCAATGTTCTCATTTTTTTATCAAAGCCTCAACAAAAGAAGGAAACAGAGAGAAAGAAGCTAAGCAATTTCCTTACCTTAATGGCTGTTTTGAAGACTTAGAGACATCCTTAAAAAGCAAAACATCCTAGGAATTTCTGAAGTAAAGTTCCATTCATAGGCAATAAGGTAATAAGGCTCACACACATTTATTTGCTCCTATTGTGGAAAACACACAGGATAAGATTCAGCTTACCTACTTTGGTGCCAGTGATAAACCTGCAGAGCAATTAAAATCTTGAGATTAATAAAGATTCACTCTCCAGCATGATGCAACCCTGAACATGGTCAGGTTCAGACGACATTTCTATTTTATACCATAAGGTCTTCCAAATTATTTTGATCAGAACAGCCATGGAGGTTCCCACCTAACACTCATCCCAATTCAGACCTGAAAAGGTGAGCTTAACTTAAAAAAAAAAAAAAAAAAGGGAGAAAACTCTTCTTCCTCTGTTTTTACGAGTTGGTAAGTACTAGATAAAAAGAAAAAATATATATATTCTTGAGTGCCTATTCACTACTGAGTACCCAACCACTGGCTTACAGAGCCATCTTACTTTATAATCTCCTTCTTACCATCTTCTGGTCTTGGTGGAAAAGTCTAAGCTAAATTTCACACTCAGAACCTCTTTGGGGAGTTCAGCATCTCTCCTGGAAGTGACGGCCTCCTATCATTGTTTGTACCATGAACCTCGGTGCTCAACTTCAGCGCTCTGACTCGCCTCACAGGTCCAGGCAAGCCCCCCCTACATGCTAGGGTGGCTAATTCAGATGATTGGAGTCTGCATTTTCAATCTGGATCAGATCAACAACTGTATACTGAGGTAATGAGCCACTCAGTTATTCTGGATGAATTTCATACACAGCTTTCTATGTCTTTGATACTGGTTTTTTTTCACTCTGGACTCCCCTTTGAGCCCTGGAGTTAAAAAGCAATTCATGACCACATGATTGGAGATTGCAGGAAAGATACTCAGCCTAAAAAAAGTTTCTGAAATCCTTGTAATTTTCTTTAAAGTAGGTAAACAGCTATGTTTTAGTTTGGCATACATCATTAAGGCATGTGGTAAAACATATCAGTGTCACATTCAGGAAGGAAAAGGAAACTATTGTGAGGATCTTTGCAAGCAGCGAAAAAGACTATTTGAGGAAGAAGAGGTCACTGAGTGAGCTAAATATATGTAAAGGCACACTCGGATTTGCATGAATGAGGAGACAAATCATGCTGTTGAAACAAAATCTTCAGATTTCCCTAATTCTTATTAGGACACCACAAGTAATGAAATGTAAGAGTACGTGGGACATTAAAAGCAGATCCATTCTGTCTTCCTGGGTTAGATATGGCTGGATTTAGTGTGCCACAACAGTCCCTGGTAGAAATTAAACTCCTTTGTTCCTATATAACAAAGGGATTTCCATAACCTTCATATATAGTTTGTCCAGTATACCAGCTATATATAGTTTGTCCAGTATACCAGCTACCAGTACAGTTAGAAGGTTTTCGTAAGATCTAATAGAAACCTTCTTTGCTATAAATTATTACTTTTTTTTTTTTTTCCTGACCTGAACATCTGATCTCCATTCTCCTGAAAATGCATGTTTGGTATTTTTAGGCTATCATGACCACTTTCACACTTCATTTCCTTGTTAGTCTATTTTCCAAACTTAAAAAGAAATCTTTTTCACTATGACCATTATTTCCAGAAGCTCATTTTTTCATAATGCTTAATACAACTTTGTTTTGCTTTGTTACTTAAACACCATAACCCCCTTGCATAGTCCTTGTTAATAATGGGAAAATGCATCTAAGCTTTCAAAACTATTACAAACAAAAGAATTTTCATGGTCATACTTTCAGATTGCATATATTACATTAAACAAATACATCAAAATGATTTTGCTGTCTATTTCTTGAAAAAGTCAGGGCATAGTGGATGTCTGTTGCCCATCACGTTCCCCTGGTATTTACTCACAAAGTGGTAAGGTGAATGTTTAGACTGTTTTTGTCTAGAATACCTCTGACATTTTCAGAGAATGTGTAACAAGGAGAAAGCAAGCTATTTTTAGACTTTTCCCTCCATCATGAGCTTCTGCACTTGGCTCTAAGAGAGACGATGGAACCAAGCACTGTCTCGTATGAAGCCCCTTTTGTATTTCAGCAGTGTAATGTTATCTCTGGGAAGAACTATCCTTGGCTATGTTGACTTGAACACTATCACCTAAAATTCCTTTCAGGTATGCCCGTTATGATAAATCTCCAACTCTAAGATAGGCATCATATTTAGAAGACGTCTGTATATCCACTTTCTTTTTCCCTTAGTATATATGGAGAACTGAGGCTTTCAATATTTTCTTGCCCCTAGAGCTATGTCTCTATTTTCTTCCATATAATTTCCCTGTATGCCCACACAGACTCAAAACAACTCAGAACTTTGCCTGCAGTAAAACAGATGTTTTCCTATGGTGGACTATAAGTCTGTGTAGTCAGACACACACTAGCCAATTTTGTTTGTCTGTTAAGTTCTTTTGTATTTCTTTTTCTGCTTGAGAAAACAGTTCTGTATTATTTCTGTTGTTTCGGTTTGGTTTTTTTCCGTTTTGAAAGTCATGAGTTCTGAACAAATGTTTTAATATTCAGAATGCAGGCCAATGAAACAGGTAGAAATTATTCCAGATACAGATTTCATTCTTCGTTATTAATTAGACATAAACTCTGACATAAAAATGTGCTTTCAAAAATGAGACATAGATGGATGGTTAGACTATACAATTAATCTAGTAAAGTGAAATTGAATGTGTTATTTTACATGCAGAATAAGGAAAAAAAAAACAGCCACCCCCCACATCTTTGTCAACACAAAGATGTTTGTGGCTGTCATAATAGGGACGCTCCCTGTCTCCTTTTGCTCTTGATCACCGTTTCCTCATTTTGTGTTCATAGATCAACCACTGGACTATTTTAATGAAATATGTGTTTCTATCAATAAAAATACTTCATCTTGTCACTCCTATTCCAGCATGTTCAAAATCATCACTAGCTTTGGCCATTTTCCAACTTTCTGTCAGTTTTCCAAACCTTTTTGGAGCCGCTCCTGAGATTCCCGTTGACCTTTTGCCCAGCAGGTCTCTTAGTTTATTAGAACGTCTCCAGAGTGACTTCTGCTAACCATTTCAAGCAGCCTCCAGTAATGAGTCAAACATGTTCATGCATTGAAGTCTGGAAAGGCTCCTAAATTCAAGATGTCTGCACAGTGTTTTCTTAAAATGAGAAACCGAACTTTGTTCTTGTAGTTTCTCTGAACATTGATGACATTATCATTTATCCAACGACTTTGAGAAAAGCAGTTCATCCTGAGCTTCTGTGGTAAAGACATCTTTCACCAGATCCTTGAAAGAGAGAAGGACACTTTTCAAATTGTCCCTGAAGAATTGCTGAGTTTGGAGCAGTGAAAAAAGCTGGAGGGTTCTGATGAAAAATACATGCTTCTGATGAGAACCGTGCTCAGAAGAACCTTTTTGAGAATAACAGAGAGAGCACTGCAGATGGAGATAATAAGATTTCTGCATTCTTCATGAAGACTTTTAGCAGCAAAACATGAGGCCTCTATACTATATGCTGCAAGTGTGAGAGGAAACAGAACTCTGGAAATGCCTCTTATTTTTCATTACCTGTAAAAAGAACCAAAGGGGGCTAGTTCAGATGTAGACTTGTACACTGTAGGCATCCACAGACAGCTGCAACTAATGTCAACAAATATATTTCAACATTGCGACAGCAGTGACAGAATGTAGTTTTACTAAGCATTCATGAAACTAATGAATTATTGATAAAGAACACACAACATAAAAGTGAACAATAAATTATTTATATATATATTCATATTTATTTATGTTGCCTCTGCACAAATGTGCACTTTTAAAAGAATATGATATAATTTACAAACATTGTTTTGTTTTCATAGATACAAACTTGTGCAAACAGGATGCTCAAAATGGCATCTTGGGCTATCAAATGGTGATAAAGTAAGAGGATTTTTCAGTCCTTTTTCTCATAGCGTCTCATAATTAGAAATGCCCCTGGAGAACATGATGAGCATTTCCCAAAGTACACATATGTCAGAGAAATATCCTCTTCTATCTTTGGGTATGTCTCTTGGGGATCTTTTCAAAGTTGCATCTCTTCCTACTACTCTTACAGTTCTCACACAACTCACGACATCTTTACCTTTGGCCACTGTGACATCTCTGATATACAAAAAAAAGAGAGGAAAGAGAAAGTATTGACCACACTGCAGGTCTCTATTCACAATGATTTATTGTCTGTTTTCCTTTGTTACTTGGCGTCCTTTTCCCAAAAATTCTCCACAGTCTAAGATCTTGGAAGAGGCAAGGCATTTTCACAATTTACCCTTACTATGTAGGATCATATGTTCCAAGAGGACAATATGGGGAGGATGATGAGCAGATGGCTGATTAGCACCTTGACCAAAAAAATGCTAGTTGTGGATATTGATGCAATCACAGGAGGCAGACTAATAATGTCAACAGAGTAGCAGGGAGCTCGTCATTGCTTGTTCACTTCTGAAGGCAGCATTTTCCCATATGATAACCTCAATCATTCCCCAGCAGATGCAGAAAGAGAAAAGATGGCTATAATAAAGGTCAAAAAATCCAGGAAGCTAAAGCATCTTGGCAGCCAGCATCTTGACACAAAGGAACTAAGCAATACAATAATATTATGTTAGTATCGCATAACATACTGGAAAGACTTAGTCTAAAGTTTGGATCACACCTGTGATCTGTTTTTCTTGTGCTGTAAGAAAAACTCCCATCTCTGATGTTGCAGGTTTGTGCCTACTGGGGGCACAGAAACCACCTCAGCCTGCTCTCACACTCCCACACTAATGGAGGAAGCACAGAAAAGTGTAATGCAGCATAAGGCTTTGAGAGTCATGATCCAGAAAGGCTAATCACGAGAGAGCTTGCAGACACTTTGTCCTTTACATCATGTCAGCTTCAGAATATCTGGCTTACAACTACAGTAACCAAGAACAACTATCACAGTCCACCTCAAGTCTGTATTAATAAACTGTCACAGCCTTCTAACCAAACAGGTTGTAAGTAATCTCCCTCTAGTTGTGCCAATTTTCTTCGGCAATCCAAGTCTATGAATTGTCCAGGGAATGTCATCAACACACCGAGTTCTTTACCAGACTGTCATAACAATTTGCAAGCACAGGCAATCCAGTTCCAGAAGAATTACCAAGCATTCTTGAATCTACTAACATAGCTGCTGCCTACAAATTCAACAGATAACTGAGTGTAGTGGGCAAATACTGCGGGAGGAGACTTACTTCTTTCTGTCATATGCCACAAGACAATCCAGGAGAGCTGGTCATTTGGAAAAGCAACCTTCATTGCTAAGTTATATATTTAGGG